>SNQJ01S0125841.1:10522-25625 GCA_010110895.2 Picea sitchensis | reverse complement strand
TGGCTCCACAAGTTGACCTTCTCCTCTTGTGAGTTTCAACCTTGTGAGCATCAGAAAAAAAAACACTTGCAAACAATCAAGTCTTCAAAAACTAGTGTTATGATACAAACTTGATCTAAAAATGAAGAAGACTTGAAATCTTGAAAATATTTGCAAGTAAAGTTTATGTGTTAAAAGAAAATGGATCAACTTTGAAACACATCATTAATAGGATTTAATCATTTAAGATACAATAAAAAGCAACATAATCAATGAACATAAGCACATAAACACAGCAAATGATAAAGGAGTTCACCCCTCTCTTGGGCTACATCTCCTGGTCCAGCTTCCAGTGGATCATTATTATTAATTGCTCAAAGTGCTCAAAAAAATGCTTTACAATGCTCAAAATGACCAACAGATTGCTCCAATGGCTTCAGAGTATCCAGAAACCCCTAGCTGGGCTTTTTCGGCACCTCGTTTGGCCAAAAAATGAAGAAGTTATGCTTCTTGGAAGTCCCTCCTTCAAGCTTGTTGTCTCTGCATCTACAAAACGCACCCTTGTTCATGAACCTAGCACACACGCTTATTTAAGTGCAAAAACTTGGCACCGGGTACAACCATGCCAATGGTACGAACTGTAGGATAGTTATGGGCGCACCAGCCCCTAACCACCTAGCTCTCAGGCACAAGAGGGTCATATGACCTCGCGCATATACAAAAAGGGCTAAAACGTGCTAACCATTTGTGCATACCTGCGTACTCCCAGTTGTGGTCATATGTATAAACCATGCAAATGGGCTACATACAACTCCACGTGCTCTCCGTGTGATATGTGGTCACATGTAATAACAACATGACCACGGGCCAAGGCTAAGCCCCGGCCCAACCCCCCGCCAAATGCAACATAAAGCGAACTTAAATATATATCTATTCGTATATATAACAAGGATAAAATGGTTGTACGTTGGTTGGGCGGACTTTGTGAAGGATTTATATGGTGGGGAGGTCCGGGGTTTGAACCCCATGGACTCCAATATATTTTGATCAAAAAACCAATATAACGGTGCCACATGGCACCAAACCACCAACCACATACTGCCACATGTTGAAACACCATTCGACCACATCTGCCAATCAACAACTACCATGTCACCACATGCCACAGTGTATGGTCGTATGGCCCTGCCACGTCATCCTGTACAAACTGTACGGACTGCAGTCAGCGTCCCTTTTTTTGCCTGTTTGACGATTCGAACAGATTGCAATATCTCTCGCTCCCTACATCTGTTTGAGACGAAACGAGTTATGTTGGGTTCGCAACGATGAGGTCTACGCTCTCGTCCAGTTTGAAGCAACTCCGAGCACTTTGAATTTTTGAGAAAAATTTGATCTCCTGATCAGTCGTTGATCGGTCCCTCTAGACGCTATACAGCTATAGTGACAACCTGCTCGAGTTCTTCTCCTTGGCCTTCGACCTCTATGAAAAAATGATAAGCATTATCTTGTACAAGTTTGAGCCTCTGAGTTACTTCCATAACTCTAATTTGGATGGTGTGGATCTGTTGTTGGGCAGTGTGTTTCTCTTGGGAGCGCTTCATTCTTTCCACAGCTGACAGGGGCTTCATCTGCACTTGTATCGTTTCTTCTTGATACTTCTCCTCTTGGAGCTGCAACTCCAGGGCCTTCAGTTCATGGTTCTCGGTGAGTTGCTCGTAGGTCTAGGCACTGCGATTAGTATGTTTATTAAATTCCATAGCAAGGCCTTTTATTCTCTCAACTGTGCTTCGAGCAGTTGCTTCTCTTTGATCCCTTACATCCTGTGGAGTCTCGGGCACTGCGCGGATTTCTAAGTCTATTATGTGTTGTTGTAGTTGTTGGATGACTTTTGCGAGCTGGTCTACTTGTTGTGTGACTCGGTCCTCTGCATTTATTTCTACGAATGTCATAGAGTGAAGTGCTCTATTAACCGCTTCTTTCACTTCAAGTTTCTCTGCGAGAAACTATTTTTTTCCTTGCTGTAGTTGTGCTTTTTATTCATCAAACTTTACTTTGAGAGAAAACTTTTCCTATTCTACAGCTCAGCGTTGTTCGAAAAGTACTCCTTAGACTTGCGTCAAAGCCTGGGTGGGTTTTTTTGTTTCCTCTTGTTCTCGTCGAAGGCGAGCTTTAACTGTATCAGCTAGTCGGTGGGGCTGGGCTGGCTCGTCTCACAACTCTAGTTCTCCCGATGGCAGAGGCACAGTCGAGACTGCTCGACTGGACTGAAGGGCCTACTATACTCCTTGGAGTTCAATTTCAATCCTATCATACATTTCTTCCTGTTTCTCTCTTTGTTTCTTTGCTATCTCCAATGAAGCATCGTTCAGGGCTATGATGATGAAATCAAAACCATCTGAGGTGAGGACGGTCTGCATATTGGTCATGGTGGATTTTTATTTCTTCCACGAAGAAGGTTTTAGGGGGGGAAACCTTCCTCTTCTTCAAAGGGTCAACCTCTTTTTTGGGCGGTGTTACTTCTCCTGGTCTCTGTTCAGCTTCTACTTCATCACCACATTGGTCAAGTGACATTGAAGGAGTCTTCCCTGAGGTGCTACTTATGTTCTAGACCTCCTCAGTCTTCTTCTAACTACCGGCGAGGATAAGGAGTTCAAGGGACCACTCCTTAGTGATTTCCTCAATGTCTTCTTCTGTAAGCTGCTCTTGATGTTCATCTCATCGCGTTGTAATGTAGATAAAGTGTCGATCTACGTTGAACTTCATTAGTGGTGGAAACCTCTACAAGGTGCTTGGGGTCATGCAAGGCTCAACATCGATGGCTCGCTTTAGCTGGAGGTAGTATGTATGAAGCACAGTGTTCGACTACCACTATTTGTTCATATCAACTAAATACCACAGGGTAGCGAACTTCACGGCAAGTGATTCGAATAGCTCTATGCCGGGGAAGGTCGCTCCTTCCAGCATCTCCTAGACAATGAATCCAATGAGGACCAAGAGCCAAGTGAAATGAAATTCATACCCCTAATCATGTGCTTCTCGGTAATATAGTTGCAACTAGTTAACTAGGTACTTCGCCCAGTTCATCTATAGGCCTTCCACGCACTTCCCTGTGAGGTCGACGACAAAGACGGTAACCTGCATAGGTCGATTCTTCCTTACTATCTTTCTAGCTATCAATTGACATGCGAGGCACACTACGCCACTCTGGATGGAAGATACCTTGTAGCCTCTTGTACCCTTCTCAACGTCACCATATGTATCATTTATCTCATGTGCCAGCGTGTGGTCTGGGGATTTTCCAGGATAAAATTCCTGTGGATCGGGTCTTTGCATACTTAGGTCAGTGATCCTATGGATCAACATCAGGGAAACTGTAATATGGCGGTATACCCACAAGTATTCTCCATGGAAGCATGAAAGCAGGAGCTTAATGCACGCATTAACCTCCTGGTGCCTTCCAAAGTGTGGTATATTCATTACATTGAAGAGGGTGGATTGCGCGAGGTCCATATTCCACTGCTGAGGGATGATCTTTGAGTTCTTCCCTTTTATTCTAGTTAGGTATTTGTATGGGGCGAGCATACCATAGATCTTTCAATCTCCGAGGTTGAAGTTGTTGAACTTCAATGCTATGATCTTGTCCTTCTCTGCTCGAACTACGCGTATCCCTTTTGGAAGTTACACAATGACCATAGTGTACTCGAAGTCTCTTGTCCCATTGTCATGATTCACTGCACCATCCAGAGGCAGGATGTAATTGGGCAATATGGATTGAATCAACTTCGCGTTTGATAGGTCATCTTTACACTTGGTTCTCTTCTCCGCTGATGGTCGAGATGGTCCTACTCCACGAGCCAACGACGGAGAGGCTTGCAGTCCTCTCATCGATGAAGCCTGTACTCTTACAGACATTGGCATTGCTCTTTCAGTCATGAGGTCGATCAGAACTTCCTCAACAATTTTCTTTGTTGCGCTGAACTCGTCCGGCATACATGCTCAGGGTTTGAAATCTTCAGGTTCGAAGGTTAACTTAGACACTACAATAGGATAGAAGGAAATAATGCAATGATCACTGTGTAAAATCAACAAGTCTGTGGACTCAAATTCACAATTAGCAAAAGTGTTCTTGGTGCATGGAGCGACGGGATAAATAGATAACCTGGAAATGGATCACTTGCAACGATCGAGAAGCCTTCATTAACTCTATTATGTCTGTTATGGCGCGGTCCAACAGTCTGGTGGTGAACCATCAATTCCTTTCTACCTGTTCGGGGGGTCGGCTGAATAGTTATATTGTTCTCAATGCCTATATTGCTTTGCCATGGTGAAATTCCATGTGATGTTGTTCAGTTATCCTGGCAAAGCTCCAATTTTGTAAATTTTCCCTCTGCGAAGTTTCCTCTAGAACCTTATGTAACTTGTCGATCTTAGCTCTCTTCTTACTTAGTTTTCTAGCTTTATTTCCAGTGAGATTTGTCTTGGTATGCCTTTTTCCATTCTGATTCTTATCTTCTTTTGGCACAGTTACTTTGCGTTGTTGAGATTCTTTCCTAAGATTCGAGAGTGATACTTCTTCTTTATCTAGAATATGTACTTCAATCTCCTATGAGTCTTCTAGTGTTCTTGTAACTTTGACTTCTGGGTCTCTGGAGTTAGATAGATTTGATCTATTCTTCTGCTCTTCAATCAAGTGTCTGATCCTTCTATTCATGAAATCTTTTAACTCTTACTTCTTCTGCGCTAAAACTTCTTCTTCTTCCTTCCTTTTGGCCTGATTTCCTTCAATCCAAGGTTTTCCTAGTAACATGGTAAATGGGGCATTGTTCTCAATAAATTTAAGAATCTCAAAATCTTCCTCTGTCAAACTTCCATTGGCATTCATAGATATCTGGGTGAGCTTTCCACATAGGTTTATCAGCTTTCCTTTGAATAGTCCTATTCCTCCTAAGGAAGGAATCATAGCAGGCCTTCCTATAGCTTCCCAAGTTCTCTCTATCATGACATTCACCTATGTTTCCTTATCTAGAACACAATCAATGTCGAAGTCTCCTATTCTTGCTTCAAGGCATTCTATTTCTTTCAAGATCTCTGATAAACTAATATGTTAGTGGTCATTCAGGATTTCTTTTATCTGTAGCAATAATTTCTCTGATTATTTCTAGGGTTCTACCATTTCTGGATCCGCCTTAGGATTCTCTTGTCTCATGTTCATTTCTTCAATCTTAGCAATCATTCTAGGGAAATCCAATACTTGATGGTCCATAGCTTTGCAACAAAGACAACTAGGTCTTCTCCCAGGGCATTCCTTATCAAGATGTCCTAGTTTTCCACAACTGTAACAGAGGGTTAATCCTCTCTTTCTTTTAAATGATTCCCAGCATTTCTTGAACTGCGCACTAGGATCATGGTAGCTAACCTGCAAAAAAATATTTCTAGGATCTTGCATCCATTTGTTAGTGTAAACATTCTTTCTAATCATAGGTATAACATATCTTTCACTATTCTTATTAGATCTACATATATCAAACCTTCTTTCATATATTAGTGCCCTACTTTTCAAGCTAGGATAGACTCTATCAAACATACCTAGATGCATACTTTTGAAAAAAAAAAATCCACTTATTTTACTTCTACTGAGCACAAAGATTTCAGATCTAGAACTTTTCACTATTCTTACCTTTATCAGAGCACAGAGCATGCAAATATTACCTCTTTTAATCAAGAATTATCACTTTTACCTTTCTCAGAACAAAAATCTTTCAAATCTTATCTCTTTTCTTCAGATCAGGCTTCTTTTCTTTATCACATAGCTTCAAAAACTAAGTAGAGTACTCTGTACTAGAGCGATAGATCTACACACAGAGATTTCACAATTTTAGGTCAGATCTTTGTACAAAGCTTTCTCTTTCTCAGTTCCCAGCAATCACAGTTTCAAGTCGGATCTTTGCACAAAGCTTCTTCTTTATCAGTTCCCAACAATCACAGTTTCAGGTCCCAACAAAGGAACCATTTGTTGGCACAGGGGAAAACCCAGGGTCCAATGCTACAACATCGCACCAAAAAAACCCTAACTACCAGCCCTTTCAGCAACACCTGCGAAGCAGATGAAGTCTCACACGAGGTAGAGGCAAGGGTGGTTGCAGGAATCAGTTTTTTTCATCCTTAGCTGGGACACATATATGTGATTGTAATACTTAACAGAGAACTTAACATCGATAGTTCATCAATATTTGACCACTATCTACTTCACAGATAAAACAGAGAATCACCTCGTTCATTTAGATCTGATGTATCTAAGAACTTATCATAAAGAGGTAGATTAGATCTAGTTGATTCAAGCACTAAGAACATCCACATAGGATAGATCTAACATTTATATACATCATTAGTACAAAGCATAAACATATCTATCTATCTATATCAAAGCACTTAGCAAGTAAAGACATAAACACATCAACACTTGGCACAAAGCAGAGCAACACAACATATATGTGGTTCATCCCCACCATGGGGCTACGTCCACCAACTCTTCTTCTTTATTATCTTCTTCAATAGGTTACATGCACAGAGCCTCAAAACCCTACTCCGCATAGGGCAGGAGATCTGCGTAGCTCGCTAGACCTCCTTCCCCGAGTAGATCTAAGCACATAGCCTTCCACAGCTTCTTACAATGACTTGCACTTAGCTCTTCAAATATCACACAGTATGCAAAGAGCACTTACAATCCTTCAATCACAAGATCTAGCACTTAGCCCAATATCACACAGATATGCATATCTTCTCTAGCAATTAGCATGCTTTCCCCTTTTTTTACATAGCCTAGACATCTATTTATACTTTACAAAATAGGCCTAAACATGGGTAAACCCATGGGCCAACATCCCATACTCGTTACATAATCCCAAATCCCAAAAAGGGGTCGAGATCCCGTGGTCTCTTCTTCATCTTGCGCTCCTCCTTTGACAGGCTATCGAAGTCCCAAAGTAGGTCAAACTTGACCAAGGATCTCCCAAAACTTGGTCAAGGGCCAACATCCACCATATGAAAGGGGTGTCCTGGAGGGCTAAGTCCAACACTATGATCATTTGATCCTCCGCTATCTTTTCTTCTATGCTAACCAGAAAATTGTCAAGTTATGAAGTACCATCATATATCAGGTGTTCTCTAACCTCAGTTCCAACCCATCTAGTTTCTCTGGCAAGTTGTGCATCTTCTTGAAAATATTTCATATCAACCTTGTTTCCAACTTTCAAATGCCAGTTCTGAATCTTTTTCCACTGATTGTATGCTCCTCCAAATTATTGATCCATCAGCAGTAGGATTTATGTAGTCTTCTCGTGTTCCTATTGTTACAGTTTACAACTGATCCACGTCTTCTCCCTCCATATTTTTGTCCATTGGCTCCATGTATCGAGGGCCTACATACAGATCCAAGGGTTGAACTACTTTTATTATGTCTGGCTCAAATTTTATAGTGTCTTTCTTTAACTCAATCACCGCATAGTTTTCATAATCCCAATCAATACCAAGTATTGACGGATATGGGTCCTTATCCCCCATGATTTCGATCACCTCAAAATCAGCTATAGTCTTCACTCTCGCAACATCGATTTCCACATTCTCCAGTATTCCTATTGGAAAAATACAATACTGATTGACCATTCTTAGCTGGATTGAAGAATATGTCAACTGGGGTTTTCCTAAAGCTTCCCACGTATTTTTAGGTAGTATATTAACATCAGATCCTAAATCTAACATAACATCCTTAATCTCAAACTCATCTAGATGGGATGCTAATCCATTCTCTTTTCCAATCTGTACATTCCTTCTCTATACTCTCTGAGTATTCTTATCTGGAATATTAGTCCTTATTCTAGTTTCTGGAGATTCCTCATTTCCTAGAACTAGGTACAGTGCATTATGCAACTTCTCTGTCAACTAGTCATTCCCAAGAATATCATAAAATAGTTGAAACCAAAGGTCAACTACATTTTGTGGCTGCTCAGGTTGTCTCATCGGGACTACAGGGTTTTTGCGTGTAGGGGGTGAAGCAGGGACTTGCGCGATCCTAGGGTAAATGATGGTCTGAGGAGGTTTTTCTTGCATATCAAGGCCAGGGATATTCTGAAATACTTCTATGGAATTTTTAAATAATATCTTTTGTTTCAAAGTATCATACATGTCCTCCTTAGGCGCTACTTTTTGGATCTGAGGTAAATTATCATCATTTGGGCCAGTTTTTTCCCCTCCTCGAGTAGCGATGTTAAGGTTGGGAATTTTTCCTCTAATAACTCTCTTTATCTATGAACTGATGAGATTAGATCCTCGTTGACGTACCCGATCTCCCCATTTGCAATTAGTTCTGGGTAGTCTTCAGTTGCATTCCCATTGGTTCTACAGTGAGAACACCATGGTCATCTTGGATGAGGACAAAATCTATCCATGTGGCCTTGCTCATCACAGTTGTAGCATCTACTTGGTCCTCTTCCCTCGATCCTTCCTCCTCTAAAGTCTCCTCCAACTCCCCCTCCTCGACCTCTTATGAGTCCCTAAGGGGTTTCTTTCACCCTGAATGATGTTTGATCCAGTCTATCTGAAAGTGCATCCAATGCTCTACAATGATTCATAGCATGGGTGGTAGATGCGTAAAATTCATAATGCACAGTATTCAGTACTTTTGAATACTTATGAATAATGGGGAACGATCTTGGCTCATGCCCATGGATTCAACAAATCTCGCAATACTCAACTGATGGTGCTACTTCATTACCTAGAAAAGCATTGTATGGGGTTGAGGTATGGAATGGTAAATTCGCGGATACTTGCACAACTCCTCCTATGGGTCCTGGTGAGGGTCCCATCGGATTCTGAGGAGGTCCCATTCCCCTCATCTATGGACATCTGCTCACCAGATCATGTCCTTCTGTGTAACATTTGGTACACCAGACTTGTGGTCGTCCTAGTCTGGGTATCGTCAATTCTTGAATATTCTCTATAAGCGTTGATATTTTCCCTTGTAGTTGCACCAAATTTGCATCTGTTGGGGGTCTGGTCACTTTCAGGCTCCCTAGATATCCTACCATGGCTTCAATATTCATTGATTGTTCCAAGGCATATGTTAGAGTGGCTATCCATTGTTGCATTAACGGAATATGTGACAGAAGTAGAAATCCCTAGATATACCATTCTCTTTGATGTTCTTCATGGATCAGATGCACTAACCTCCCTATAGAATCTTTGAACTGCTGGCTATATTCCCAAGCCGATTCACCTTCCCTTTGTTGAATTTCATGCAACTCAAAAAGAGCTTGTTGTTCTGGCTGAGGTAGCTTAACTTCTGTTATGAACTTTGTTCATACCTAGTCAAGTGTGAATGCTTGACCTTGCACTCCTGGTACTCCTATATCAGTGGCCATCATATACCATTTGAGAGCACGAACTCTCAAGGTAGTCTGGAACTCAACCAATTTATTCGCATCCAGGGTCCCTCTGGACCTCTAGATTGCTTCGCATAGGAACCAATGTTTCTCAACATCCTCATCTCCCTTACCCCAGAATTCTTGGTATCGAGCAATCGAACCTCCCGCATTACCAGCCATTGTTGATATTACTACTCCTACCAAGATAAAACCTAACGGTCTTACTTGTGATCTACTAGGGGATCCCAATATCCTCCCAGTATTTGTGCTTCCCAATTATGACTGACTAACTGACTGTACTAGAACAAAAGTAGCATAAGAAGGTAGTATATAATTTACCACTTGTATAGAAGACACTTGGGGCAAGGGTGATTCAGGGCTAGTGCCACTAGCTTCGGGGCAAGTTTCTTTGATCTGGGGGATATCATTCTCATCCTCTGGAGCAGTCTCCTCAGTCGGATTCCAGATCTTTCTTGGCATCGGGGCTGAATCTTCTCTTTTTTCTTCAAGATCCATGTCAGCTTCCTTTTCCCGTGCTTCTACACCTTCTTTTTTCTTTTCCACCCTCTTGGGGACTTCTTTCTCACTGGGATTCTCTCTCACTTAATCTTTTACTAGCCAATATTTGTTATCTTCTCATCTTTCACAACTCTTCCATCTATCCTTCCTCAACTTCTCTTGGTCTGACTTCTTTCCGTAATTTCTCAGACTATTTTACTTCTTTATTTATCTTACCACACCACCACTTCTCAACTATGGAGGCTCTTTTCAAGGCTTTCTCATCTCTTGAGTCCATTTCTTATTTCTCCCCCATTTTTCAAAGAACCCTCTCCCCTCTCTCAAGCCATGACTCCACCCCAAACTCACCCCACCCAAATCAAGGGTGTTTACACTGCCATCATAGTTAGGGACATAGTCAGTATCCCCTCCTCCATCAAGAAAAAATTAATCCACAGGGGAATTTCTCTAAGCAGTCTTCCCCCTGCGTCTTTCTTGAAATCCTCTTCTTCCCGTGAAAAAGATTGATGATTCTCAGCTAAAAACTCAATAATGTATCCTTCTAATAAGCTATTGACCTAGAAATCGATCACTCGCATTACCAGATGATCCAGTCGATGAAGTTATGCGATCTTTTCTATATCCCAAACGTAGGTCTTCTTGACTCATTCTTGGAATTTCGTAGCTTCTTGGAGCCTATCTAACTAGTGGAAAAGTTCTTCTGGGAACTTAACCCAAAATATCTCATACTGGTCGCTTGATATTTCTAAGTAAAAGACAACCTCACGTGTATATTTCACAGTTTTTCCTCTCAACTTCGCTTCTTTCCACATGAAGGCATCGCAATTTTTCTCCCACCACTGGTGAATATCATATCTGTGAATCCACGGAAGCATTCTCTCTACAGGTTCACTTTTAAGACAGGTCCCAGCAATGGAACCATTTTGTTGGCACGGGATTGTTGAGAACTAGGTCCTTCTTAGGTTACCAATAAAAGACACCGAGTAGTCTAGAGTGCTATCATTTTCATCTCCTATGAAGAGAAGAAGTCTCACCCAAATCGCAACCAATATAGAAAGATAGGGAAGGGCAAGGAGAATACTTAGGTGGGTTTCTAGAATCTTCAAGAGTCACCATGATCTTGTGCAAGATAGAATAACCACAGAACCGATCTGAAATCACTCATACTGGAAATAAAGACACTCAAGTTGCAAAAGTATTTGTACACAGAGACAACATATTTATCTTATCAAACATAAAGAATTGTTGTAAGGAGACAATTCATAATCATGCACACACAATGACACAGTAATTTCAAAATTTTAGGTCCTTTATATATTATCAACAAATCTTCTCAGATACAATCTCAAAGATACAAATCAGTACTCTGTTACAAACATCTAGCTACGGACTCATGTCACAGAGCTCTAACTATCCTTTTCCCCAAAATGTATACAAGTTACAATCACATAACCTTTTGTCTATCTGTGCACTCTATACCATCTATGAAAAACTCTTACAGACAAGAAACTACACCCAACCATACCCAACAATAACAAAAAAAAACCAACCCTTTTACAATAATATGCATCTCATATATAGGTTGAGTGGGATCTTCTGGCTTTGGGCTCTGCATGCTTTCTTGTTCTAGTTCTATTGTAACTTATTTTGCCTTACTGGCATTGTGTTGTCCCATTTCGCAACTGATTTATGTTTCTTTACTTGCTTCATTATCCAACTCTTTTGTAGCTTGTGCAACTCATGTTTGAAAAAAACTGAGACTGTAGTCCTCCTTGCAACTTCAAACCAAAAATGAAGGGCCCAACATCTGTGACCTTATAATGAATGATCCAGATTGACTACGGAATTACAATATTTTACAAGGCAATTTTTCCTTTAGGAGATTCACCCTGGAACACCCGCTGGTCCCCCGACCCCGCAAGGGGGGAAATCCCCCCCTACAACCCCCCATATGGAGGGTTTTACAGTATTCTAGGGTGTATAGTCTTCATGGAGTATAAACACGACTAAAAATAGAGACCTTTGAATCAGGAAGATAATCAGGCTGCACAACCAACACCAACTACTTGAGGACCTCTGTTGATATTAGGTTCCTTTGTATTTTTCTATCATCAATTAAATGTAATGGGTTCCCCTTCACCCACATATATGAATGGAAGAGGTTCTCCCCCTCCTCAGGATCCTATGGATCTTCTGGTTAGATTGTTGTGGTCATGATGGTGGCAGTGGTTTATGCATCGATGATTTGTTAAGTCTAAGTCAAGGTTTGGCTCTTTATCTTTGATCTCAACCACCAATGAATGTTTCGAGTGACATCCATTGGTGTTTTTCCAAGGTATTTTGTGGAATTCGCACCACTTCCTAGTGTATCCATCTTTGTGATACTCTTTTTTTCCTATGACTTGGATTGGTTATCTTAAGGTTGGCTATTCAGTGAGTTAGGGATACCTTTACCATACATCAGTTGTTTCATATTTGTAGACCTCAACTCCCATTTATTTAGTTTCTTAAACATATGCTCCATTTTGACAACATATCGATAAGTGGTTCCCAGTGAAGAAATGTCTAGAAAATCCATTTTTTATTGGATTTACCTATGTAGTGCCCAACAGTATTTTAGAGCTAGATGTCGCTTGGAGTCTTTGATACCCAACTTGGTGCACAATGTATAGAAGGTATTTGTGAACTATGACACTATTTAGTCCTCTCCTAATGCAATCTGGTCCATTACATGTATCGGCCATCATATTTTCCAACATTGTAATATTGTTCCTTAACGACATCCATAAACGAATCCCAAGTGGGTTTGAAATCAAACATTTCAGACTCCTTTGTGGAATTATTTTCACAGTAATTATCCCACCAATTTTTGACATGGGGGATAGCCTTAATGAGTGCAAAGGTGATCCTTTCCCTATCAGAAAAATTGTGGAAAGTGAAATACACTTCTAGTAGATTTAACCACTTTTCCAAAGCATCCTCATCTAGCTGACCTTCAAACAAAGGAATATCAAATTTAACTTGTACCTTGAAAGGGGAGATTCCTCCAAAGTGGATTCTTGATGAAGACATGTCTTCTATAGTCAATAGTCGTCGAAGGATTTGGGAAAAAAATTCCATCATTTCGTCCCTCTATCACGTGAGTGCTTCCTCCAACAACATATGAATAAGATCTTTGTAATGTCCCTACCTACTATTGTCACAATTTTCCTTACTGTTGTATCAATGTATGTGTATTTCTAGGTGATCAATTTTGTCAAACACATAGGTTGTAGGTTCTATTCCATGGTTGGACACCCCGGTGTACTGTTATTATTATGTTTTATGATGGTTATTTGGAAATGTTTTTGTGTAGTTTTTGTCTTAGGAGTTTTCAAGAACAATTTGCAATGTTTCCAAACACTGGACACAAGACAAATATAGTAGCATTCAAGTATACAAAAAATGATTCAATAAAAAACAATTAATATAGCCATTTTGTTAGCTTGTTTAAAATTTAAAACTGGACTAGCACATCAAGAGGAAACTCAAAACAAATTCTTGAACAACAGTAGAATTGGATGGCACAAAGGCTAGAATAAGCAAGTATCTATTGTAGTTGTAATAATAACCAATCCTACACAACCTCAACTCATCCCAGTTATGTAATAACTCTCCCAACCAAAGGAAAATGGCCACAATAACAATGAACTCATCCCACAAGAGGTATTTTTTCCTCTCATAGTTGACAAATTGCCCCCACACTCACAACTTGACCTCTACAGGGATAATTCACCTTCCTGAAGAGAAAAGGACCCAAGCTAAGTGTATCTCAACTCAGTGAACAAATAAACTGGCCTACAACAAGAAACTCATCCCATAAGAGATGTAAATCATCCCCAAGGTAAGGGAACTCAACCCAGCTACCAAATCTATGCCCCATCAAATGAAATCACCCACCAACAGTGAATAACTTGGGCCCCATTGCAAAGATTCGACCTAGCAACAAAGTAACTCGGTCCTCTTAAGAAACTAAGAATCCACAAGGTAGTTTGATCCTATAGAATGAGAACTCATCCTCCTCAAGAAAACTCAGCCCCATCACAATCAAAACTCAGACACAAACAAGAAAAATCCACCGCCAAAATGACAAACTCCGTCACGATGAAGCACAATGAAAAGATCTAAGTGATCTTCTCTCTACGACTAGCTAGGGTTGATGGTCTCACCATTGAAACCAATCTTCCTCTCTAGGGTTTTTGGTCCTAAGAGCCAAAAGCCACAAGATCTCCTCAAATTTGTTTTTAGAAAATAACAATGCATAATGAGAGAGGGTGCCCTCATTCACTTTTTATTTCCTCGTTCACCCTTTTGCTGACCCTTTTACCCTTTTAATAAATTAAAGTGACTATATAAGCTCAAAGTCACTTAAAACACCTTTTTCAATTAATTACTCAATGTCACTTTTAAAAAGGATTCCTTTCCCACTCCGATGACATTAAATAATTAATTAAATTTCTTTTCTTCCACTCACTATAGCCTACGAGAATCACTTAGGATATTACGTCAATATCCTAGAGTAATTATTTGGAAGGGGACATTAGATTCCTCCCTTCCCGAGATTATTTGTACTTAAGCAACTACAAGTTAGGATGCTACAAGATCTGGTCACCTTCCCATGTGGAATCCTCTACTAGTGAATCCCTCCATCCGATGAAGTACTCTCAGATCATATTGTTACACAATTTCCTCTCCCTCCTCAGGAACCAACACTAAACCCTCCTCATCTAATGGGGGTAAATCTTCCGAAGAAGTGACATGTTTGTTGATACTGAGAGGGGGGTGAATCAGTATCAAGTACAATTTAAAACCTTTTTCAACTGATACTTAAACCATTCAACTATATCCAATGACCAATGAACAATAGTATAAGAGTTACACCAATACACCACAATACACCATGCACAATATATGAGAAATAATCAATAGTTGTTGTTCAAGGGAAGTAATGACTTCCAAAGGCAGCTACAGCTTCCAAATGTAAAGAGAGGGATAAACCTCCAAGAGGAAGATACAATCCTTCAATATCAAGAGAGATTTTAACTCTCCGTCCTTGCCCCTTCCTTCCACCCAAGAATATATGAGAGATAATAAAACTTTACATTAAATCATCACCATCAACCAATCATCACATAGAACCTGATAAT
>SNQJ01S0125841.1:0-10512 GCA_010110895.2 Picea sitchensis | reverse complement strand
ACTCATTTTTTATTTATGTCTTAGGTGATTAATTGATTTTTTAGTCTTTTGAGTTTTTCAATAAAGTGTGCCCTTCATTGATTCTAGTCATCAATTTTGAGTCATGTCACATGAGGTTGATAGATGACTAAGTGGTTATCATGTCATTGTCCTAGGTTATATTGGTCAAAAGATAAGTCATTTGTTTCCTAAAGGTGAGGCATGGGTCATGTAAGTCAGTTTTTGTCCATAATGAGTCATCATTTGTCTTTCAAATCACAATTTGACTTTTTTTCTATTGTTATTATTCATGATTACGAGTTCATAGTGCATCTGGTTACTTTTGTACTGAAAGTGCTACCAACTCAGTGATTTTTGTCAGCACAAATCATCATTTCTACATAGGGAGTGCTACCAACTCGGGGGGAAAACCCTATTTTGAATTTTGAAAAGTTTCGAGGTAAAAGCTACATCAAGAAGGTGTTTTCACAGTTCTCAGACCATCATCAAAACATTGAGGGACTCTTATACAATTGCAGCTCACCATCAAAGGAGTTATCAAGGTTTGCAAGCACAACCGTTTTCTTTTGAGTTACTTCTAATTATATCTGTGCAGAATTGTTCATAACAGGTGTCCTTACAATGATCGCTCCATGAAAGGATCCTATTCCCAGGAAGTGGTCACGATCGGTGGTCAGATTCGACCCTACTGAGACCAATATGATCGCAAAATCCTAACCATGTGGACTCATTCAAGCACATGGGGTGCTGGAGATTCTGCAATAAACTTGAAGGACATCACCTGGAGGTGTCTAGAAATTTTTTTCACAACTACAAGAGTGGAAAGACAAAGGTTGGTCCCTTGGAAATTCATGTGATAGTGGATTTGATTGCAGAAGTTATCGAGATCCCTAGGACAGGGGAACTATGGTTTAAAGAAAAGAAACTAGAAAGGGAAGATTAGTGTCAAGATATGCTTAGGCCTAAGCATAGAGGAGTTGATCTAGTGAAGGGTGTGCCAAGGAAGTGGTTGATAGAGGAATATGAAAAACTGCTCTTCATCATTCAGAGATTAGTCACATGTGAAGGAAGATACAACTGGGTTTTGCAATACCATTTCAAGCTTCTTCTCCATTTCAATGGTAAGAAAGAGATAGACTTACCCTATTTCCTTTTCATGAGTTTGAAAAGGATGATTTCATTTGCACAACAAAATCCTAACAAGATTCAAAAGGTCATTTTCCACCATGCCCTAATAAAGCTCATAGTCACTGAATAGTTGAAGAAAGATGGGAAGGATTGACCGACTTTATTGTTTGTATCAAATTATCAAATTGACTTACCCCCTTCTCCTTCAAAACTCAAAACCCCTAAGAAGAACACTGCAACACCTCCCATTGCTTCCTCTATCCCATCATCTGAAATACCACAGTATTCTTCCCCCTCTACTCCCTCATTTGAAGTAGCACAAGATTATTCCCTCTCTGCTCCTACACTTGAAATAGCACAGCCTTCTGCTTCTATTTTTCCCTCTGCATCTGAAACACCATAGTCTCCTTAAGACCTTATTCCTCAAAGACCCTTACCTGTCAAAGTTTACAAAAGATATAAGAGGAAAGGAAAGGCCCAAGAGGTAGTTGGTGAAGATCAAATAGAGCCTCCTGTGGAGCTCCCTCCTATGGAAATTGAAGATAATCTTCCAACTATCCAAGCCAGAGTTGATACACCAATTCTCAGAAGGTCATCAAGGAGGAAGCTTGTTTTAGCAAAGGAATCTCTTCCAAGCAGTGATATAGTAAAACCTAGAGCTAGGTTATCAATATTTAAAGTCTCCCCTCTTGAAAAGGAAGCATCGGAATCCATAGTTCAGTTGAGTGAATCTCCACCAGAGTCATCCCCAAAGCTAAAGCAAGGAACTAGAGATAATTGGGATAAATTGTTCAAAGATACAGACAGACAGCTCAAAGAAGTTTAAAAGAAGAATCAGAGGCTACATCAGAAGAATTTCACACTTAGTAGACAACTGTCAAGAAAAATAGATGAGCTAGCAGGCGAGTGTACCCATCTGAAGAGGAACATCAGGAAAAATATGATTTGGAGGAAGCAATTGGTTAATGTTTACAAACAGAACCTCAGCCTGAGAATAGAAAATAGAAATCTTGTTGAAGACTTGTATTTGGCCAAGAACATGCTTAGCAAGAAGAATTTGGCTATCTTCTTGAAAGAACCCTCTTCTTCTGGTTCTCCTAAGCATGGTGAATGATTAATAGAATGTTTCAAGGTTCTGTATGGTTGATGACCTATGATGAACTAGCATGTATTGAAGCCTAATGGAAGTATGCAACTTACCTTAAGGAAACATGTATGGATATGGTTATTGAGATGAAGTCTAATTATTCTCAATAGGGATAACAAATGGAAATGATATGTTTTTTATTGAGATAGGTTCTCAATTTTCAAAAACATTTTTCAATCACTTTTGGAGATTTTTGAAAAAACTAGCAGCTACAAGAGTTTGTAGCACAGACTATGTTTTCTCCATGCAGTGCGCTACCAACTCGTTAGCCTTCTGCATGTAACATTTTTGGTCAAGGTTGACCTTATTTTCAACTTTCAATGGATGAATCATGACTCCAGGTGTCAGCTAGATGCAATGAAGGATTTCTACAGCCACGAGGTAGCTCAGGAGGAGCTCAATTTTTGGAATTTGGATGGGATACCCATCCCTTAGAAATAGAATCTCATCCTATCATTGTGCATCAGTTTAGATTCAATTTGATAGGTGTCTTTCAGATCCATCTTTTGAGGATCTTAGTCAAGTTTGTAAATCTTATTTAATCCCATTGCGGCATCTTGGTAAAGGGTTCGAGATTGAAGACTCTATTGAACTCTTTTGCTGTTAAAAACCATGATATATATTCTAGAATGATAAGTCTCTTTCAATGATATTACTCAGATGCTTGTCTCTCTTTCTTATCTTGTAGTTATTATTTGAATCTTATCTTCAGTTCTTTGATTATTTAATGATTGATGATTGTCATATTATCTCTGCATTAATAAACAAAGGATCATAAGCCTTTGTTGGTTATATTTGACCTTTTACATGTGTTATCAATATGTAATGTTGTTGATATAGTTAGCATTCTCCATCCATCTGAATTATATAAACCCTCTGATCAATAGCTCTTGAAGGCCTTATTTTGTCTAGATATGTTCAAATTTCCTTGAGTGAAGGAATGAGTGTGTGATTTATTCATCTTTGATCCAATTTTCAATACATCATTAAGCATTTTGATTAAGTTACCAAGCTCTCTTGATCTACAACCTAAAGAGACACCTAGAGTGATAACATCTCCCACTTCAAAAGTGCACTCAACCCTATTCCTATATACACAGATATTGTTTTGGTTGTGTGACATTTTTTAATTGTCCTTGAGAGTCTTGAGGATGTCTTAACTCTCCTGGATCCAATCCTTGGATTTGGGAGCTCTGTTATCCCCAAATGCCAAATCAAAAAATGAAGGAGCATCATAGCCATATAATGCTCGGAATGGGGTCATACCAATGGAAATATGATAAGTGGTATTATGACAATGTTCCCCCAAATTATAACGTCCCCCAGCCCAACTGAGGGACATTACGATGTGAAATACTCATAAATACAAAACAATTTCTAACTAATTTAATTCATTTACAGTTAACTAATTTCCTGTAGCTTTCAGCTACGAATTAAAAAACATTTATCTACTATCTATAAACATAAAATAGGTGCATCTACAACATGTCAAAATAATATGAATGCAACTTCATACAATAACATATAAATCATTCTCAAACACACAAAGTTCATGCATAACAAATAAACTCATGAAATAACACAACAACAAGATAAAACACTTATCTTTTGACAATGTTTGTGCAAACAAATGCTTGGGATGGACGTTCCAGCCAACCATAGACTCACTGATCCAAATCTCAACATCCAGTCACCCTCGAGCTGAAGCTAGAAATACACAAAAGAAGGTGGTCTCTCACAGTCCACTCACAACTTAGAAAACACTAATATATTCCTATAGCTATCCTAATTTTCCACCATCTCTCGTCCTCTTGACCTTCCCAACCCAAGGAATGTACCCATTCATTAATCTCAGTCCCTCAAGAATCCCATTCATTTATCAAGGTCTCTCTGGCACATGTAGCTAGGAATATCTCAACTGAAAACTCAAGGGAACCTGTTTCTAGGAAAATTACTAGCAAACCAACAACAAACACTTTGTTTTTTACTGCAACTCACATTGGAGCTCACTCTTCAGCCCTGAAAACATGGCTCTTTAGTTTCCATCTCCAAAACGCTCCAGATATGCTCCAACTTGCTCTAAAATTTTCCCTCCATGGCTGCACCAACTCCAATATCTCTTGCCCCTTCTCTACTTACTCCTCATGCAAAAAAATGCCATGTGTAAAACTACTACTCCCAACCCATACAGATTTCCTCTATTTGGATTTCCTTTATTAACTCACACTCTTCCCCAAGATGATTGTACTCAAACCCCATGTTCCCAATGACTTTGGGATGTTACCACTCATACCCATCATCTTACATGCATTTAATGATTGATTTTGGGAACACTTAATCATAAATTGGAAGGTTCATATACAATTAGAAAATTTAGGAAAATGGGTTGAATTAATATACATGGGCAATTCCCCATTTGGACCCCTCTTGGCCATTATCCTAGACACTCCCCCCTCTTGTGGATTAATTCAACCACCATATCTTGTATGTGCTCCCTTAGCAACTAGCATCACATTTTATTATTAAAACTTAGAAATACAATTCACATATTCATCGCTTTGGTCATAGCCATGCATTATATCTACATAAGCATTAATTAAATTGGGGATTATAGTGGGGATGTTACATTCCCCCTCCCCTACAATTGTGGGTCGTCCTTAGTGCACACTATGTTGATATATATATATATATGCAAATTTACATCACAATACTTAGAAAATAAAATTATGCATTTTTTACAACTCCAACAGTAGTTCCAACCATAATCTCTTGTTCCTGTCAACTCATCGATCCAAGGAATGCACTATTCATTATCAAGGTCCCCATTGTAGTTGGCTAGGACTATGAGACGTGTTTTCAGAACTGTAGCTACTAAAAATGGAGTCTTTCATTATGTTTTCTTCAAAATTGTCAAAATTTTGTGGGTATTATGCTCACATGTTTTCTTCATGCTCCCATGTAGCATATTTAGGACCGTAGCAGGTCCATTGAACCTTTACCATCCCTATGGCCTTGTTCCTGAGAAATTTGACTTCTTGATCCAGGATGTGTACTTGTTCCACCCATAAATCCCCTTCGTGCTCCACCAGGATCACATTCCAATCAATTATGTGGTTAGGGTCATGCACATATTTCTTTAATAATGACACATGAAATACATTATGCACTTTCATGGATGCAGGAAATTCTAGCATGTATGCAATTGGCCATATCTGTTCTAATATTTCAAAAGGTCCACAATATCTCGCTGCCAATTTTGGGAAACTTCTCAATCTTAGCAAACTTCTCTTTTCCTTTACTTTCAAAAACACATGTTCTCACACATTGAAATATTGAAACACTATATTTTGGTCTGCATAAATTTTTTGCCTATCCCGTGCAACCTTTAATTTCTTTTTTATCTTTTCCATTTTCTCTTCCATTTGCTTCAATAAATATTCCACAAAAACTACTTTGTCTACTGGATTATCCCAACTCACAAGAGTGTTACATTTTCTACAATGCAATGCTTCAAATGAACTCATTTTCAATGAGGCCTGATACCTATTTTTGTAGGAAAATTTAACTAAATGAATATAATCTTCCCATTTTTATGGTTGATCCATCACATAGATTCTAAGCATGTCCTCGATTATCCTATTAGTCCTCTTTGTTTTCCCATATAACTCTAGATGATATGATGTGCTAAGATTTAAATTTGTTCCAAAGTCATTGAACAAACCTTTCCAAAAATTAGATGTAAACTTTGGATCTCTATCTAAAACTATTTCCTTAGACACTCCATGGAGCCTGGAAACTTCTTTCATCATGTAGATATCTGCAATATTTTATGCCTTGTGTGTTGTCTTTACTAGAATAAAATGAGTTTCCTTAGTCAATTTATCCACCACCCCCATGATGGATTCATGTTGCTTCATTGTTCTCAGAAGATTTGTAATAAAATCCATTGTAACAACTTCCCACTTACATTCTGGAATGGGAAATGGTTGTAGTAAACCTACTAGAAGTTTATGCTTTATCTTTACCTTTTGGAATTCTAGATATCTGACTATGTAATTGACCACTTCCTTTTTCATTCCTAACCAAAAGTATTGGCTTCTTACTACTACAATTGTCTTATAATATCCTAGGTTTCCAACATATGGAACATTATGCATTTCCTTCAAAACTTCATTTTTTATCTCACTAGAATTTGACACATATATTTTTCCCTTGTACATGAGAATTCCATCTTCTTTCAACTCATAAGAATTAATTTTTTCTGAAAATTACCTTGCTATAATGTCTATTTTATTTTTAAATAATTTTGATCTAAATTTGTTGCTCCAATAATTTGATATTTTAGATCAATCTTGTTCATGATAATGGCTGCAATATGAACTTCATGAGCTCTCCTACTGAGTGCATTAGCCACTTGATTTTCCTTTCCCTTTATATGCTTAATTTAAAATTCATACTCACTCAGAAATTCTAGCCATCTAGTTTTTATGGCATTTACTGTTGGCTGTCCAAACAAATGCTTCAGACCACGGTGCTTTGTCCTTAACTTGAATTTCTTACCCATAAGGTAATGCCTCCACATTTTGAGTGCATGTACAATTTTCACTAACCCTATATCATGGGTGGCATAATCTCTTTCATGATTTTAGTTTTCTAGACTCATAGCATACCAGATTATCCTTTTGACTGAGAACTCCACCAAGCCCTTCCTTGCATGCATCGGTGCACACAACAAAATCTTTGTTTGAATTTGCAATCTTAAATACTAGCGCACTTGTCAATATTTCCTTCAACTGCTGAAATCTGTTTTCACACTTGGAAGTATATTCAAACTTCACTCCCTTTTTTTGCAAGGAAGTGATGGGACTCGTAATATTTTAAAATCCTTTTATGAATCTTCGATAATAGTTGGAAAGACCCATGAATGATATAACCTATGTCACATTCTTTGGCATTGGCCATCCTCTAATGGCCTCTTTCTTCTTAGGATCAACTTCTATCTGTGTTGTTGGTATTATATGACCTAAGTAGTGAATCTTATTTTGATAAAAGATGCACTTACTTATCTTAGCATATCATTTATGCTCTCTTAAAACTTGCAACACCATTCTTAAATGTTTCTCATGTTCCTCTTCGAACTTAGAGTAGATTAGTATGTCATCTAGGAGCAAAATTACAAACTTGTCGAGGTACTCCCTGAACACTCCATTCATCAAACACACAAACATTGTTGGGGAATTTGATAGTCCAAATGGTAATACCGTGAATTCATAATTCCCATATCTTGTTATAAATGTTGTCTTGCTAATGTCTTNAATTACAAACTTGTCGAGGTACTCCCTGAACACTCCATTCATCAAACACACAAACATTGTTGGGGAATTTGATAGTCCAAATGGTAATACCGTGAATTCATAATTCCCATATCTTGTTATAAATGTTGTCTTGCTAATGTCTTATTATTTTCTTACTTGATGACATCCTGATCTCAAGTCAATCTTGGAAAACATTCTTACACCTTTCAGATGATCAAATAAATCATCAATTCTTGGAAAAGGGTATTTTTTCTTTATTGTGACCTTATTTAGTTGTCTAAATTCAATGCATAGCCTCAAGGTTCCATCTTTATTCTTCATGAAAAGAATTAGGGATCCCCAAGGTGACACACTTGGGTGTATATACCCCTTATTTAACAATTCTTCAAGCTACATCTGCAACTCTTTCAGTTCTAGTGTGTCCATTGTGTATGGTGTCTTGGACATTGGGGCAGCTCCTAACATCAAATTGATAGAGAATTCGATGTCTCTCTTTGGTGGAAATACTAGAATTTCTCTACAAACATCTTCAAAATCATTCAAGACTGGATGGTATTCATTTCTTTCCACTTTGTCTTTCGCTACCTCTTCCATATGGGCTACACAAATATGACATTCCTTTCTGAAATTATTTTCCTATTGCAAAGCTGAAATATCTCTAACAACTACTATAATATCCCCATGTAGAACCCCAACTGTAAATGTAATAATGTACTTCAGCTGGTGAGTTGTTTGATATATTCTGACATACATCTTTCATGACATAGTGCGTGCAGGTACTATGCAGTAAAAATGATGAAATGAGCACATTCCAAGATACTGCACACAGCAGCTTAAGTGCACGCGATGTTGAGGCTAGGAAGCCTTTATGTATATGGTGTGTTGTATAGGTTGGTGAGATAGTTATTATAAGCTAGGATGCTTATGTTTTGAATTAGGCTAGAGAGCCTGGATGGGCCGAGAAAGTTGAGTTGAAGAAAAATTTCATAGAGGATTTATTTCAAAGTGGCCAAATTTCAGTTTGTAAAGCGTCCATGGTAAAAAGTAACAACAACTGGGCAGAATTGGGGAAAAGCCCCAATTTATTTTGTTAAATTCAAGAGAAAATGGAGAAATTTGGCCAAGTGATGAGATATTTCTGACTTAATATATGTTCTAGCAAATTCGGATCTAGAATGGGTCGAATATGAAGCTACAGTAAAGCCATGACAGATGGAGAAGAATTCATAATTAAAATTCCCAATTCGTGAATTGATTTTGGGGAAATTCATTCCAAAAATGTCAACCCACGAAGATTTGTTGTTGCAGAGGTTGAATTGGTGTTATTGGGGTGAAATTGAAAGAATTTCATGGTTGCAGAATGTCTATGCTAAATTGGGGAAAACATTAGGAAAAATCCCCAATTTCTGCAGCGCAATTCACGAGGATTTGATGCGCATAAAGGTGAATGTGCACAGGTGGGTGCACTAAAAATGCATGATGCACAGTGAATATCTTGTGATAGGTAAAATTTGGCACTGCACGGTAAGGTATTGGCGTTCTGGTGCGTGCGCTAAATTTCGGCATCGCGTGGAGAAATGTTAGTGTGCAGGTGTGCACACTAAATTTCGGTGCCGCACGGAAAAATGTTGGTGTACAGGAATGCGCGATAAATTTAGCATTGCGTGGTGTGCACACACATAATAATGGTGGGCATGGTGTGCGCAGTGATGGAAGAGCACAAATGAGTTTGGTTGTTGTGCGTGCAATATGAGTATAAGTTGTCACACGATAGTATAGTAAATGATGCGCGCAGAGTATAAGTGTGTGGTGGGATGTACTAAACTTTGGCATGGTGCAACACATCGATTGCAATGCATGCAAAATATCAGTGCGCGATACAAAATTTGTGCACGGTACAAAACCTGTGCGCGGTGGATATTGGCGCACGACATAAAAGTAGTACGCACAAGTTAGTGGCGTGACGAAGAAGTGATACACAATGGGTTTAAGGTGCGCGAAGCATGATTTACCTTGTGTTGTTGCTGCACATGGTAAATATGGGTGTACAGGTTTAAAGTTTGTGCGCGTGAAGTTGTTTGGAGGGTGAACAATAGCAGAAAACCAGTGATTTTCTGCGACGTTTCATATCATTTGAATGTCATCTTTTTGCAGTGCATTTTTTAGGGCTCTCTCGTGTCACTGGGTATATCTATAGAAAACATTGCCTAGATTTGGTTTGTTTTTGGGTTGTTGTTGAATGACTGGAAGAGTGGAGATGACCTTTGGGATATGGAGTCTAGAATGAGAAATGCATTGTCGGAACATTGAACTATCAAGAGGAGAAGGCTAATTAAGGCGATGAGTCCGAGTTTAATAGAAAATTTGCATGGTATTAGAGGAAAAAGAAACACACAACCGCATCGAATCATTATTTAAAATGAATTCAGAGTTGGTTTGAGAAGAAATAAATATAGTCTAAATTTCTAAGTCGAGAGCATATCAAAGATGAATTATGGGTTTTATATTCCTCTTATTCAGACAAATGAAAGTGAAATATAAGCTTACAAAAAACACATACTATGAAAGAAAACTAGACTTATATTACTACCAGTTAGAATCTTTTCATAAACAGTCCAAAATACGCTTCTGCATTTATATATTCATTTTAATCCCAAAATTACAAAAAAAGTCTTCCTGTGCAGAGGGTACGTTCCTTCCCCCTTCTTCTCCCTCGAGATAATACATATATATAGAGGAATTATTTGTATGTTAAGACCCAAACATCAATATAGCATAGAAAAACCTCATGAAAAGTACTCAACGCCTTGAAAAAGAGATAATTTCAGATAATAAGCCTCTTCGAGGGGGAAACCTCCTTTTACCCCACTTAAATGTTCAAGTCCAAGATGATTCAAAATGAAAATGTCTCCTTGGTATATA
>SNQJ01S0125839.1:30181-47019 GCA_010110895.2 Picea sitchensis | reverse complement strand
ATTGAATCGCGAAATCGCACATCGCGATTTCGGGTTTCTCGTTGTCAAGAGATTTTGACATTGCAAAGTGCCGATTCCCGATCCCCGAAACTCTGATGAGGAGAATCAACGGTCCAGATGCATTTTGGATTCAATGGTTATGATTGAATCGGGAAATCACACATCGCGATTTCGGGTTTCTCGTTTTCAAGAGATTTTGACATTGCAAAGTGTCGATTCCTGATCCCCGATACTCCATGCAGAGATTCAACGGTCCAGATCACTTCTAGCTCGACGGCTCAGATTACATCGCAAAATCACATATCATGATCTCAGATTTTCTGTTGCAGTGTGTTCTTGACATATCAAAGTCACGATCGCTGATGCCTCTGCTGACGTCACACGTGGTTTGACACGTGTTGGATCCTGCCACATGTCACTCTGATTCGTGAATTGCATGAGCCTAAAGTGTTAGATCTGCCTGACACCTGTCATTCTTTGGTTGTGCCATGTGTCCCTGGGTGACGTGGTCTACCGATGTGAGTTGGATCAACAGTCTAGATCTCATGTTGATCTGACGGTGCAGATTCAGTCGGGATTTCGCATATCGCGAAATCGGGATTTTCGAGTCATTGTATTCTTTGCATATTGAAACCCCGATCCCCGAAACTCCGATGAAGCCTCCTGTCTACACATGGATGGTCCCGATCTCTTCTTGATTTAATGGCTGCGATCAAATCGCAAATTCGCATATCGCAATTTCAGGGTTTTCGTTATCGAGTGAACTGGACATTTAAAAGTCCCGATTCCCGAATCTCCGATGACTTATCTCCCTCGCAACTTCTGCAAATCGGATGGTAGGCGGCCTTTCGGGAAACTTGAATGGGATCCTACGGTCACTGGATCGTTGTCTTCCTTCTTCTCTGCAAACTCTTGCTACGCGTGTTTTCTTCAATGTTGTTCCTCCTGAGCTTTTTACGTCCGAATCCCCAAGGGGTTTTATCCTTCATATCCTGCCATCTCCGCTATTGCCATCAATGACAACAACCATTAACACGCATTCGTTGCTTGTTCAATATTTGCCAACAATATGTATACAATGGAGTACAATCTAATATCCCATGATAACTGAAGTCATATAGGTACTAGTCCAATGAAAGGGAAGCAATAGCTCAGGAAAGCTGCGACCACATACTAATGTCCTCAATTCTTCTACACAATCTACCAAAGGTGTAAGTCTACAGCATGTGTATAAAGGAGTTGAGGTCGAACACAATGAGAATTTGTTTGATTATCGGTCATTGAGGTATACCGTTAACAAACATGAGACAACCTACCAATGATGAAAGTAGGTATCAAGGCACTGAGTACATTCTTACAAGTGTGAATAAAGGAGTCGGGGTCGAACACTTGAAAAATACATTGATCAGGAGACATTGATGTATTCCCAACTGTCGATGGCGAGAGGACCTGCCACTAATGACTGCAAGCCTCAAGGTACTCATAGGACTCTAGACCTCATTTCTAGAATAGATGAGCTAAATTCGATGGAAGGAGACCCACTAAAAGGAAAGAATTAAGGAATCTCTCATCATTCAGCATGAGGTACAAAGCAGGAGCGTCAAGATTTGGAGGAAATCGGACGAAGAACATGTTCACAAACCAACGAACCTGTGCATATTTCATGTGTGCCAAGTGTAAGAAGTACACGAAAAAGACCCTCTGAATAGCAGCCAATGAGGAAAACTACTAACAAAGGCGAGGAAACCTCCAATAAGGCTAATGGAATCCAATACAATGCACAAATCCCAATGTGTGAATAGATGTCTTTCCATCTAACACAAGGGAAACCACCCAATCAATGACCAATGATGAAATGTCAAATGTTGGGTTCAAGGTTACCTACTAATGATGAAAGTAGGGTGAGGGTGCATAATAGGACTACAACATCATGTGATTCTGAGACATATTGAGGGTATGGATGACATGAAAAGTCCATAGTTCTGAGGAATGGCTGACAAGGGTTGATAGACTTCCTTTGAACAAGAGCATGAGACATATGGAAGACTTCGACAACATAGACTCAATGATGAAACCATGAGATGTAGGAGGCATCAATAAAGTTCTTCATAGGGACTAGAAGAGTAACCATTCTGGGGAGAAAACTATCTGTAATGAGCTCAGCTTCCTAAGGCCATGCTAAACACAAAATTATGATGACAAGTGAACTCAAAAACTTTGTGCTATGTTCAAGGGTGACATGACTGCTCCCAATATACAATAATACTCCCTTCCCACCTGTCTTTTTTTGTTTTTTCATAGAAATATGAATGCTATGATACAGAAGAGGAAACAAGTGTCCCAAGTAAGAAAAACTAGTTCTAGCAGTGGAACATACCTATTCTCAATGCAAGGAGGTGCATGTGGGATATGGACACTTGGTGGAATGTTCCCTCTTGGGTATAGGGTGTCAAATTGCGAAGGATATAAATGAGGCTCTTCTTGGTTGAGGATGCAAAACTGCTGAGGCAAATAGTTTATAACACAAAGAGAGAACCGACTATAGGCTCAATACTGCAATCAAGGGCATGAGATGAAATCACAACTTAATGCCAAAAAATGTCCTTTTTCGTAACCTTAGTTTACTTGGTGTGAAAAAGGGATAAACTTGTACCAAATAGACATCCTTTCAAATCTAATTTACGAGTGTGAAAGAGACAAGTTCACTTGAGAATATTTCCACTTTTTGAAAATGAGTTGGAAAAGAGATTAACTAGGATGCACGACCTTTCAAGTCCAATTTAATGAGTGTGAAAGGGACAAATTCACTCAGCAGTATTTTCATTTTTTAGACGAGTCGGAAAATATCTTAAACTAGACTCACTTGGGAGTTTCTAGGTGGCATGTCACGGGGGAGGCCAAGGCTCCCATGTTGGACTTCTGTGAAATGTCAGTATCTTATGAATAGCTGACATAAGTTTGGGAAAACCCAAATATCTCCAAGTTGAGGAGGATAAAGTGCTAGCGGAGGTTATAGTCTCCATGATATATCAGATCATCTCTCTTACTTGAAAGGACATAGGAGGAGGCATTGGATATCCTACAATACCATCCTAGTCAAAGGGAACCTCTCCAAGACTTGGAGGGAGAGAAATTGTGGAGAGTAAAACTCTCTCTTGTTTAGAAGGTCCAGTACTAGAAATGCTAATGACATGGTATAGAAGGTATAGAACTAGAATTAGAAAAGTGGGATCAACCGAAAATTTCATCTGTGCAACCACTTCTTCAACCATTGATTGAATAGGATGTGAGACAACAAGGTCAAGAGACGCATCTCCCCCACAAATAGGAGTGGTGTCGATCGAATATTGCATCGACATGACCGTTGGTTGAACAAGATGCAAGACAACAAGGTCAAGAGACGCATCACCCCCAAACATATGAGAGGTGTCGGTCAAATATTGCATTGACATGACCACTGATTGAATGGGATATGAGACAACAAGTTCAAGGGATGCATTAACCCCTAAAGGAAGAGGGGTGTCAGCCGAATATTGCATTGGCATGACTGTTGTATCAACCAAAGAAGGAATAGAGTGTGGGGAAACCACAGACGACTTAGAACCTGAAGGGCCCTCAAGTGAGAACCATGATTTTGGTATCCCGACAGTAGCAGAACACAAATGAGAAATGTGATTTCCTTTGCAAGTCCTACAAAGGAATCTGGCCTCACATCTAAAACGTCTAGTCTTCCCAATCGTATGAATGCCCCCAGCATGACTTACAGTGGTTGGTGACAAACCTTCAACATGACTAGTGGAGGTCATCGATCAATATCCAACATGACTAGCAATGGTTGGTGATGGAGCTCCAGTATGACTGGAAGTGACTGGACTAGTGGTGGTGGATTGTGGCATTTGATACCAAGGTCTAGGGAAAGATTGGTTTTGAAACATTATAAGCCAGGAAGGGTCCTATTTTACACCCTATCCCTATCTAGAAAGGTAGTATCCTCTGCCTAATTGATCCAAAGAGGTTTGTATGGGCATAATCACTAAAGTCTGTGAAGAGACGGAAGTATGATAAGGATTATTCAAGTGAAGATAATCTCTCTATGGCTAGGGGAAAACCACAACAGACGAAAATGACTGCAGAAATCAACTCCATTCTCAAGTATGTTATATAAAAAAATATTCTAGCAAGACAAGATAAAAGGCATACCTCGTCCAGATGTTCGATGAATTCCATCGTTGAGCACTTAACCTAAAGAAATACACTTGCAAATAGTCCTCAACAACCAATCAACGCAAGCATATGGTTATATTATATGATGTTATCACATTCAATAGCATAATCCATTAACATTCATAACAAATACTCCCATGGAATAATAATTTAAATATTTGCAAGATATCAATTGGATGAGAAAAGAGTATTTCTATTAAGATATAATCAGCAGAAGTGAATAAGTTACATATTTCCGTGTCGGCACAGTTCGGAACCGAGAAACTAAGTTCCTTCCAACTGGGCCTCCACCAAAGGAAAAATCATAGAAGAGAGACAATGAAGTTCTCAATCAATAAGGCAAGAGATTGGGGGCTGAACACTATGTTCAGACTTAAAAGACAAAGGGATGAAGACTCAATGTGAAGCGAATAATTCCTCCAGAGCAACTTTGCTCTCAAAGTTGAATTATTTATCTTCTTTTCCATAGCTCGGAATTGGCCCATTTATAGCCTTCAAGTGGAATTGAAGGGCCGAGTCAAAACATTTCCAGTAAATGGAAGGCCAAGGATCATTGATCTCCTATCATGACATGGAAACCCGACACCATTTTTCATTTTTGGGCACATTTCCCGATGTACGTAGTCTGTAGTGGTGAAACCTGCGTATACACATGTTGTATAGTAGGAAAGGTGCATATATGTGGAAACAATGTATTTTTAGCTCTGGGATTTGCAAAAAAAGATGAAAATTATGCATAGGGGAATGGAAAAAAGGCCCTCTATGCAAGATTGCATGGGGTGAGGCAAATATTGCTATTACAGGGTTTACGTCTACAATGACTATGGTAGTGCGTAACAGAATATAGTGGTAGAATATTTGGACGGAAATAACTGCTACCAAAGACAAATTCTCGACATGTGAATATTGGAGCTTGGGACCTTATAGACTCTTACTCAAATAGTAGATTACATGTTTGGTGTCGTCATCATCATTTTGTACTAACACCATAGCAATAGTGGAAGTAGAGGTAGCCAAATAAAGGATATAATCTTTCGAATAATTTGGTGGATGCATGAGCGGTGTATTTGTTAAAGAATGATTAAGACCATCAAAAGAGCATTGAGTAGTTGCATCCCAGATGAAAGGGGCATATTTATGTAGCAATCTCATGAATCGTTTAGTGATTTCAGCATAATTAAAAATAAAACGATGAAGAATTTTTTCCTTCCCTTGCAAACTTTGCAGTTGGGTAAGGTTGTTGGGAAGGGGTAAAGTGAGAATGGATTTGACTTTGAAGGGATCCACCCTAATCCCATCTTTGGAAACAAAGAAGACGAGGAGTCTCCCTGATTCAACATCGAAAATGAATTTATGGGGGTTCAAACGTATGTTGTAAAACCTGCATCGAAGAAAGTTGGCTTGTAGGTGACTAATGTGGTCTCGGCGATGAGTCGAGTGAGCTGATAAGTCATCAAGATAAGGTTCAACAATATGTTTGATGTTGTGGAATGCATATGACATAGCCCGCTGAAAAGTGGCTCTAGCATTTTTAAGGCGAACGGGTAATTTATGATAGGCGAAATCCCCCCAAGGTCAGATGAAGGCTATTTTGCATTGATCATTCGGTAAAATTTTGATCTTGTTATATCGAGAAAATCCATCCATGAAAGAGAAAATGACACTTCCGACACAATTATCGATAATTTGGTCGATAAAGGGTGTAGGGTAATTATCCTTTGGACAAGACTTATTAAGATCCTGATAATCGACACAAACATGAATGGTCCTTTGTTTCTTGGTGACCATAACAATGTTGGAAACCCATTTGGTTAGAGGGATGGGATAAATAAAACCAGATTTTAATAATTTTTTGACTCCTGCCTTGATTGCCATGGTTTTTTTAGGATGAACCGGGCGAAATTTGTCTCACGAGTTTAATTCCTAGGTAAGTTTATATTTCATTCACAACGATCGAAGGATCAATCCATGGAATTTATTCATAGCTCTAGGCAAATATTTCATGAAATTGTTTAAATGCGATGGTATAAGTTTCAACTTCTTCAGCTGAACAATTGGCACCTAGTTGTATGTTTACCACAATACCTTCTTTAATGGATATGTCGATGGTAATCATGTGAGAGATATTTCCCGAATTCCCCTCAGAGATGGTATCCTAAGTGAGTATCATATATTTAAAAGAGTCGACAATATCGCTAGGAAATATAGAGGAAGAAAGGATGAATGATGGTGGTTTTCATCCCATGGTGTCTCCTTGATACTGAGTATTTCCATAATGGATTCATCTAATGGAAAAATCTGTAGGATGTAATCAAAAGTAGAGGATAGGGAATATAACCAAGATGGTAATGAATATGTAGTAGCTACCAACAGATCTTGGTCATCCAGTGAAGGAGAGGCAGATTAAATGGCATCGCATTGGGACTCTATAGGGATAAGTGTCTTAGTGTCACCTAGTGTATTGAACTCTAAGGGGCTTGGTATGATCCAAGAATCATATGATTTGAAGGATTTATGTACCATGGATGAAATCATATTAACCATTACGATGTTTTGCATGGTTGGAGGAAGAGGCATAGGCAAGGTACCCATGAGCGAGGAATCTTTCAAGATACCTACCTCCACACTTTCATAAGTGATTTTTGAGTCTCCCAAAAAAGGAATGTTGTTGGTTGTTTGAGTGCGAGCGTCAGGGGTGCAATAATCTGATTGATCGATGGTCATAATTTTACCTTGATGAGGGAACTAGACACATCAAAAAACCAATCAAGTGACGACACTCATAGAATAGAACCATCTTCTCCCTAGGAACAAGTTATAATTGATGGGAGCATCGACTACTTCAACATCTACAGAAACAGTTTTGCCTCCCAGCTGAATGGCTAAGGATTGTAATAATCCATGAGGATCGAAACCTCTTCCATAAAATGCTCTTAACATGGTGGGAGATTGATTAAGACCAAGTGATTTAAGGCCTTTCCAACAAGACAAAGACATTGTTGCACCTCTTTTTTCACCTAAATGAGAAAAACATGGGTGCTTACAAGCCCAGTTGGGTCAGCTAGGCAAGATAGCAGTAGAGGAAAGAGTTAGAAGTATAAAGCATAAAAGATAAGCAAAGAATCAAACTAAGAATGATAAAATAAAATAAACTATCGTGCATAAGGACATTAGAACAAGAAATAAACAAGACTCATGCCACCAATGGAAAGGATTGTATTAGTGGAAAGAAAACACCAAAGAGAAAGGGAGATTTTGGGTCCCCTCTTCCTCCAAGGGAGGGCTCTTGGACCCCCAAATATTGAGCTCTTCTTACAAGTAAGGAACTAAAATGAAATGGTGAAGAGAATCCAAAGCACATTCAATCTAGAGGTGATATGAATGGCTAAATGAAATGGTGCTAGTATGTTCTTGATGAGGAAAGAGGATCCTCCAAGAGAATATTAACATCATAACAATACAAATGAATTCCTTAAAAATATACTGCACCCATGGATTTATTTTATAGCATAGATTTGAGGTATTATGCAACCAGTTCTTAGTGTGAATAAGGGGCCCTTTATGTCTTTAACCAGCACCCTAGTTGAATTCAGCTGAGATTTAGATGTCAAATCGACTTGGAAGCTGAACCAGAAGTGGGTGTAAGGCCGACCAATATCATAAATGCATTGTTTTGAGGTGTGCATGGTGTTTTGCCTCCACAGTCACGCATCGAGCACACATGCGCTTTTCCAAAATTATCTGACTCTTGCACATGCACGCGGGCCTTGTGTATTTTCAGCGCATGTTGATTTTATTGTCGGTTGTATAGTTTTGGACCTTTTGGAGATGCATTTTTGGCCCATGAGTGAACTAATGAGTGTTTTGAAGATGTTGGATTCCTGTAACCATTTGCGGATGAAATTTCGGTGATAACAGATGCCCCTTGATGTGTGAGGTTAGGAGCATACGTATAGCTAAAATACATCAATGTTTCTACTACTTAGAGTACCTGTGTAAGAAAGAGCGTTGTGGGGAGTGTCAAGAGTGACCCATTGGAAGGAGAGGGGAACCTATAGGACCCAAGTCGTTCCCAAGGTGTGGGAGAAAAATAAAACTGTGTACAAACGAGGTGGGCATGCCCCATGATCGTGTCATGTAACTCAAAAATAGGTAATATAGTAATTGAAGCTATGTTGTGGACATATATCACTACAGTGCCCTCTGGGGCGGTTTGATAATAACAGAGGACAATTATGATGGTGAACAAAACTTTGAAAAAGGGCAAGGACACCTATGAGAAGTGTCAATAATGTGTAGACATTGATAGTCTATCAAATTTCAAAGGTCTTTGGCTAAGATAAAACAATTGCAATAGTTTCAAAGTAAGACACACCGTAACATGAGATAGTGTTGAAGTCAAATGTTATGGGGGTCAACGACAGTAGAGAATAATGGTGGTTTTCCCTATGTCGTTTGATACTCCTCATTGTAAAGGTAATGAGAGTCAAGATAATGTCGCCCTTCTGGAAACCGTGTTGATGTCGACAGAAAGGGAGACATGACTCCAAGAAGCAAAGAGATTTCTAAAATCCAGTGGATGAGATCATGAAATGATGAGGTATATGGACAAAGTCAAGATGCGGTGAGACTCAAGACTGCCCTTGGTCAGGGAGATATAAAAAGTGGTAGAAACCGTAAAACTTACTCTAGTGCCAAGGGGACGACTAGATGAGGATGAGTTGTGCTAGAGGCGTGACACAATGGAAAAACGCAGAGATCAAAAAGGTGTATGGGCTATAAGATGCTCAGGGTTTTATGGATAGTGTCATTGATGTTGGGAAGTGAAAAATTCCCCAACCAAGGGCGATAAGGTTTTCTTTGCTAGAAAAAAGAAGGTCGCTAAAGGCGACAACAGAAAGCTATGAAAATGCAGAAAAAGGGTTTGTACAATTATCAAAGGAATAAAAAATAAGTTGGGACAAATGTGCAAATATAGAAATGGGTGCCCCAATGTAAGATGGCTTGGTCTGATGATGGTGCAAGTTGCTTGGAAAAAAAGTGGAGGATTAGGGCCCCATAGGCGGGTTTCTGTATTAGGGAAACATATGGAGGACAATCTGTAGAGGGGAAAATTGATGGTGCATGAAATGGATGTTTAATGATATTGTGGGAGTGCAGTCAGAATAGACCCATGATGAAGTAACCTGGGAGTCCATTTGGGGCAGGTTAGCAAAATGAGGAGAAGGAGTATGTGGTTGGTTCTCGCCATTGTGTAAGACTATTAGGACTCCCATCCCTAAAGGGTGAAAATAGCATGAGTGTCAAAATGCCCAAGGGAGCTATGAATGGGACAACTCATGTGGGGGGGAGTGCTACTAAGTGACAGTACCGAAATGCAATGGAGGTGATAGTACTGTAGAGCCGAATATAGGGATCCTAGAGGCAAAGATTGGAGGGTGTGACTAGGAGATGCATTTTGAGATTCAGAGGGAATGACTACATGCCAGTGTCGATGATATACCTAAAGGGATACTGTTGTTGTATGGTGATCAAGCACCTACACACATAAAAACTGAATACCCGATGTGAACAATATCTTAAGAGAAAATATCATATAGTAGTTATTAAATAATGTAAGCATGTGTACCTGAGTGTAACATGAGAAAAATGTCCCCAGGGGGTTGAGGATGGAAAATGGACCGAGGAATTGAATTATGTAGGTGACGGGGTCCTGATCTCGTGGCTAAAGATGGATCGAAAAATGGGTGCCCGGAGCTCCTAGAATTGATTTTGGAAGTTTGGAAAAATGAAGTATATATAGCTGTAGGGCCCACAAATCCACCTCATTTGTACCTGCTATCTTATTGAGTGGACGAGAGATTTTAGAGGAGATTTGGAGATTCCAGGAGATCGAGCCAGCTGATTCAGGATCAACAATATTTAGTTTAGTTGTCGGATCCTCCTGCATATAATTAGGGTTTATGTTTTTGGGGAGAGCCTGTACGGAGGGTCGTACAGGGGGTTTTGTGGGTGTGGCCCCCAGAGTGCGCTGGCGATCAAGAATTTTGTGCGCATAGGTGCACGCCTGTAATGCAGATATCCACACACAGGGGTTCCTTAATGGGGAAAACAGATGCGCATGGCATGTGTTCTTGTGCAAGGCACAACAACGCATACATGTGTGTCTGTATTCCTAACAGTTGTGCATGTCTGCACAGTTGTGCAGTGAACAGGCGCGCTATGATGCATGCCTGTATGTGTGACAGAGGCACATGCATGCACCTTTGTATGGCCAACATTTGCGCATGAGTGAATGACTGGGGTATGAGAATGCATGCATGTGTGTGCGCCTGTGGGGAAAAACAGTCGCGCCTTTGAGGCAAAACTGGAGGGTGTAAAAACTTATATTTTTTGGATTTTTTAATGTTTTTATGGGTTATGATGGTTAATCAAGTGTTGTATATGTGGGTGTAGGTGATCATTTGGATGATGTCGGTTCACTGGAGAGAGAGGGACTGGTCACGCCTGAGGGAGGCAGTGAGGGATGAGGAGTCGATGGTTCGAGACGCTTTGGCAGCATGTGGGTTGTTGAATTTTTTTGAGTGTTCACTAGTGCGGGCACATGAGTATCTTTTGCAGTTCTTGATCAGGATGTGGAGTCCTGGCCTACATTGATTTATGGTGCGGGGTAAGCATCTAGCCTTCACTATGGTGGAGGATGTATATTTTTTGACTGGGATCCCTTTTTGGGGCACCCCACTACCGACGAAGCCTGTAGTACCTGGGGATGGTCAGTTGGTTGTCTTAGCCCAGAGATATTGTTCGGGGGAGAAATTTATGTCAAGCTCCGTGGTGAGTATTGGGGTGATGGACACCCTTGTGCATCATTTCATGGAAGCAATGATCGTGAGATTCTATGGGTCTCTTGCTATGCAGTGGATTAGTGGAGGTCAGTTGAGGATCATGGAGAGGGCACTGGCGAGCGAGTATTTCGCTTGGGGCTTGATGCTCCATGCCAAGATGGTAGGGTAGCTTTACAGGTGTCGTGTTGCTGACTCAAGGGAGTTTTCCTTTGGGTCTATCTTCGTGGCATGGTTTTTGGAGAAGGTGTCGATGTTGCACCCTAGAGTGTTGTTGGGTGCACCTAGTGTACGAGAGCCATGACTGAGGCAGTGGGCGACGATCTTGATTCATCATGGTGGTTGGGAGGGTGGCCATTATTTCACAACTGAGGCTACACAGGTGTGGTGTCAGATGCCACAGATCATACTGCAGTATCCATATTGTGGGGTGGACTTCTGGGATGATCCGGAGATGGTGTTGCCCCCAGGAGAGGTGTTCAACCACATAGGTATGATGTTATGTTTGATGGTTTTGATCTTTATATAGTATAGCATGTATATCTTTATGTATGGGTGGATTTTGATGCTCTCACTTTTTTTTTGTATGTGCAGATGTGGGACCCTGTGAGTGTGAGATGGAGTTGGTTAGAGCGTTAGATTGTCAGGGGTCGGCGAGGCCTTCGCGGGGAGATCCGCGAGCAGGAGAGCGATGACGGCGGGATGATGTTGAGGTGAGGCTCGTTAATGATGAGAAAGCAGCCAGACAACACTGGTTCGATGACCCCAGTGCAGGGCCATGGCATGCTCCTCCGATAGAGGCTAGGGGAGGGTTCGAGGATGTTTGTCGCCACTTGAAGGTGGTACTACAGGGAGCGCCAGAGGGAATGTGGTCATGGATCTTGGACGAGGGGGTCCTAGAGAAGTGTGTGGGTGTTCCAATAGCGTGGTGGGCTGTGTTTCAGAGAACGACTATAGCGGGGGTGGCGATGACTAGGAAACTACCTCCAGGACCTGAGGGACCTCTAGTTGGTGGGGCCCCTCCTCCAAAGAGAGGGCCAGGTGGTGGAGCTCTAGAGGCACCATGAGTACCTCTGTATTTATGTATTTTTTGTATCTATATAGGCTGGTGAGCCCATTTTGTATATGGTGGTGTAGCATCGTTTTGTATCTATAGGGGTAAGGTGGTTTACCTACATACAGATAGTCTACCTAATGTACTATTTTTTGTAAACACTTATGACACATTGAATGGTATATATATATATATATATATATATATATGTATGTATGTATGTATGTATGTATGTATGTATGTATGGATATACATTTTTGGGATCTTTGTGGTGTTCACTTGTGTTGATGTTTGTTAGTGTTTTTTGATGGTGTCTAATCTATATGTTGTTGATAGACTAGTGATGATTTATGTATGCATACTGGTGCCTTGATGTGATAAATTCCAATCTAACACTAGGTTGGCCATATTATCTGCTATTTGATTAAATTGTCTTGGAATGTGTGTAAATGTGATGGAATCAAAATGTCGATATAAGAGTCTAACTTGCAGGTATTTGGGGAAGAGGCACGGATCGTGGACACGGTACACATTGTTGAGATGGAAGTGGTGAAAATGGCGATGACTGGCCTCGGTGAGGAGGCTAAGGATTTTTGTGTATTCTGCTTGGTTATTAGTTCTTGACCCCAAACATATGTCGTTGGAGTGGAGTAGAGTTTGTGAGGGGGAATAAAGGGCCAATGCGGTCGAAGCAAGATTTTGTGTCCAACAGCTAGCTCCATCGGCGTAACCGATGTGGTAGGATGGTGGTGGAGGCATCTACCAATAACACAAATGGTAAATTAGACATAAGACATGGAGAATAAGACTAAAAACTCTAAAAAAACATACAGAAAAAACAAGCCTAGTGTAGTGTGGCTACGCTTTAGGCATAAAATTTCTGTAAGTACAACCTGTTGACAAGTTCGTTGAGAGGGTGACCTTTGGGGGAGGCTAGGATGTAGGCACCTTTAGTGAGGTAATGCTGGATGATGTAAGGTCCATGCCATAATGACTCAAACTTTCCATGGCTCAAAAGTATCATGAGCGATATCGTAAGCAAGGACAAGGTTTCCTTCATTGAATGAGTGAAGGTTGACGTGATGATCAAAGGTGGCCTTGGACCATTTTTTGGCTACCTCATTGTTCTGTAATGAAGACCGAAGGTCTTCATCCAGCGACTCTAAGTTCAGCAAACGTTGCTCCATTGGAACAATGTCGGGTAATATCTCAATAGCGGTGCGTAAGGTGGGAATTTCACATTCGATGGGGAGAGTGGCCTCGACCCCATGGATAAGATAAAATGGCATGAATCCAGTGGTAGTTTTAACTACCGTACAATAATACCATAGCGTGGAAAATAACAGATGATGTCAATTGGTATTATTTTTGTTAACCGTGCGCTGCAACATGGTTTTGAGGACCTTGGTGACCGCCTCTACCTATCCATTAGATTGAGGGTAGTATGGGGAGGTGAACTCATGGGATAATCCTAACTGATAGAAGAGTTCGACGAAGATCTCATTCATGAAGTGTTTCCTGTGATTAGAGACTAGTTGTAGTGGGACTCCAAAGCGAGAGATGACATGGTTGAAGAAGAAGCGTGCTGCGATGTCATCGGTGTTGTTAAATGTAGGCATGGATTTAGCCCACTTGGTGAAGTAATCGAATGCAACAATGATGTATTTGTGTCCATTGTTGGATGGAGGGTTGCAAGTCATGAAGTCTATGCCCCATTTGCAAAAGGGGCCGACAGTAATGACCGGGTGTAGAAGAGAAGGTCGTGCTCATACTTTGTTGGCATAAAGCTGACATTTATCTCATAGTTGTACAGTGTGGATGCAATCGTGAAACAATGTAGGCCAAAAGTAATCAGTGAAAATGATTTTCTAAGTGGTGGATATCCCTGAGAGGTGGACCCCACAAGCACCACTGCGCCATTCATTCAAGACTCGATCAGCTTCTTCGATAGTCAAACATCGATGGAGTATAGTGTCGACCCCTCACCGATAATTAGGTAGTGGGGAGCTTGGTGAAGAATACATTGACGATCGTCTCAGGAGAGGTGGTTTCTGAATTTATGTGTTCGGAGGTAGATGAGAAGATCACTATACCAAGGGTCATCCAAGGGGATTTAAAATATATGTTCGTCAGGGAAGTCGGTATTGACAGGGGTATGGATGGTATCGGAGGGAAATTTCATGATGAATTCGGTGAGGAAGAGGGATTTCTTACTCTTGGGTGTTAAAAATTTGAGTTCGTACTCCTGAAGGATGATTCCATCGGGAAAATTTATCCTTAATTTGTTGGCGACTAAGAAAGTATTTCATGGGGCTGGAATCTACTACGACTTTGGTAGTTCAAAGAAAGATGTAATGGCGCAATCTCTGGACTGCAAGGACAACTGCAAGGGCCAATTTCTCTTCGTGATGGTATTTCAAGGGTGTCCGTGAAATATTTTTACTAATGTAGTAGGGTGTCCCTGAAAGGGTGCACCTCTTTTGTCACCTAAATGAGTAAAATATGAATGCTTACAAGCCCATTTGGGTCAGCTAGGCACGACAGCAGTAGAGGAAAGACTTAGAAGTATAAATCATAAAAGATAAGCAAATAATTAAAATAAGAACAATAAAAGAAATTAAACTATAGTGCATAAGGACATTAGAACAAGAAATAAACAAGACTCATGCCACCAATGGAAAGGATTCTATTATTTGAAAGAAAACACCAAAGAGAAAGGGGGACTTTGGGTCCCCTCTTCCTCCAAGGGAGGGCTCTTGGACCCCCAAATATTGAGCTCTTCTTACAAGTAAGGAACTAAAATGAAATGGTGAAGAGAATCCAAATCACATTCAATCTAGAGGTGATATGAATGGATAAATGAAATGGTGCTAGTATGCTCTTGATGAGGAAAGAGGATCCTCCAAGATAATATCAGCAGCATTACAATACAAATGAATTCCTTCAAAATATAGTGCACCCATGGCTTTCTTTTATAGCATAGCTTTGAGGTATTATGCAACCAGTTCTTAGCATGAATAAGGGTCCCTTTAAGGCACCTTTAGGTCTTTGACCAACCCCCTAGTCATATTTAGAAGAGATTTAGATGTCAAATCAATTTCAAAGCTGAACCAGAAGTGGGTGGAAGGCCGACCAATATCATAAATGTGTCGTTTTGAGTTGTGCACGGATTTTTGGGTCTACAGTCACACATCGAGCGCATGTGCACTTTTTCGACGTTATTTGACTGTCGCACATGTGTGTGCGCCTTGTGTATTTTTAGCGCATGCTAATTTTATTGCTGGTTGTATAGTTTTGGACCTTTTGGAGATGCATTTTTGGCCCATGAGTGAAGTAATGAGTGTTTTGAAGATGCTGGATTCTTGTAACCATTTGCGGATGAAATTTCGGTGATAACAGACATGACACATGTGGATTCTCCCTCATCCAAAATTGTACGATGAACATGTTGATTATGGACAACGACATCAATTTGGAAAGAAAGTTGGTGAGAGAGTCATGATTTAAAATTATCCAAGTTGAACATGATATTATTGGATGACTCGAGATCTATAGCTTCGATGGATTCCAAGAGAGTTCTACGTTGGCTAGGACAGTGTTGTAGAACTTCAATAGCTAACATAGTGAAAGGTGCTTGGGCCAAATCTTCAACAATGTTGTAGTTTTGAGCAGCACGCGAATTAGGATTAAAGGTCCACTTTTGGATTGTGTTCTTGAGAGGATGGAGAATAGATTCAAAGCTTGGTTTCTCAATCTGGAGTGGTATAGATGAAGGAGTCACTGAGGTGGATAGTGGATCTGGTGTATTCTTAGTAGTTACTTTTTCCTTATCGAGTTTACTTGGTGGTGTGTCATATGTCGTAGTACGAGTGGTAAAATCTATCCCAATAAACATGTAAATGTGTGCACTCAATGAAGCTTCCTAATTAGGAGAATGATTGGTATTACTTCCTACTAGAGGGGTAGGATTTTGTGCAACCAATGAATTCTTTTGTGAGAAATGATGTGTCAATATAGCAGGTTGAGAATTTCCTTTAAATTTTTTAGCAAATTCATCCCGATGGGGACAGTATCATGTGTAGTGATATTCACCACAAATGATACCTGGAAATTGTTGATTAAGGTTGGTTGTCATTGATGTCAACCCTTGAAGAGAGCCCCATAGAACAAAGGTTGGGTAATGGACCCAAGATTGTTTGATGGAAAGATGACTCATTATTTTCTTGTCATGGTTGATAATAAGTAGAAATGGATGAACTCCAAAGTGGTCCCCTTATGGTGAAAGCCCTCACGGGAAGACGCTTTGTGAATTGAGTTATCCTAGAAGTATGGTTATATAACCCATGCTTATTTTTGGAATAATGAGATGAAGGTCAGTGAATTTTTCATTGAAACTATCCTATATGGATATTTCTTTTCATTCCATTTTCGACGGTATGTGGAACGTCACATAACTCCTCACGGTTAGAGAGTTACATCCATGAGAAGTTGGAGAACCCAGGTTTGGGTAATGGACCCAAGTTTGTTTGATGGATAATTGTATGCATTTTGATATGTTTTCAAGTAATACTATTATATATGGATGGTACATGTCATTCCATTTCTGGTGGTATGTGGAACGTCACATAACTCCTCACGGTTTGAGAGTTATGGCCTTACGAAGTTGGAGGACCCTCTTATGTCATCTAGAAGCCCCAAAAGGTCAAAGTAGTCAAAGT
>SNQJ01S0125838.1:0-26416 GCA_010110895.2 Picea sitchensis | reverse complement strand
ATACATATTCACACTTGCACATGAGGCCCCTTTAACATTAGGATTACCTTATTACATATATATTTACACATTACATGTGCATTTAGGCCCATATATTCCCCCCCTTGGGGTCATATCATATACATTTGTCCCCATATATGCTCCCCTTGGGTCATAACATAGTACCCTCCAAAAATATTTTTCCTCAAAGCTTTGCAATTAAAGGCTTCACATGTGATGAAACCAAGTAATATGATTTTCTTATGTTCTTGCATTCTTATTTCCATTGATGATGATCCATCCATCCAAAATAAATTATTTCTGGTCTTCCTTAGTGGCTAGTTGTTGCATAATTTTATTTCCCTTGACTCCATGTATCGTTGTTGAAACTTCTCCAATTTGTAGTAGATGTAGTTCTATGATAATATCTTGTTGAAGAATGGTTTTGTGAGCCATATTCCATGAATATTGATGATTATTCCATATTATTCCTTGATAATGTTGATATTGATATTCTTGTCTTCCTTGAAATATTTCCTAATAATGAGGGTGTCAATATGGTTTGACATTTGAAAGTTTTTCTTCATTCTGCACACCCATTCCATCTATATTCTTTTCATAGACAATGGCATCCTCAATTATCTTTGCTTGGTCTTTGATTACTATAGTCGTGGAGATAATACCATCATATTTGGCATGTACATCCTCTATATGGAGTTCAACTTCTTCAAGTATCTTATGGTGACCTTATTTAATCTTGTATTCTTTATCCTTTTGAAGTTGCAATGTCACCCCATTTATCAAATTATGACGTCCTTCTTCAATTATGGATTGTATTTATGGTTTTACCTCATCAAGTTTTATGGATTCTTCAACCTTCTTGCAAATTTTCTCTTCAAGTATTTCGGTAGATTCTACATCCAAGATCCTTCTTTCTTCTTGATTTTGACAATTCTTCTTTTCTAATTTCAATATCTTGACCACATCCAATAGTTTTTTATTATGGTTTTGTAATCTACATATCTCTTCGTATTTATTTTTCAAATATTCCCTTAACCCATCCTTTTCCCACTTTGATTTACTATTATTTTCTTGCTTTAAGTTATTAACCTCCTTAATGAGTGATTCATTAAGGGATTTTATCTTGGAAAACTCATTTTTTTTCTTCTTTATCTCTTCCTTTGCTTCTTTTAACTCATCTTGAATTCTATACATTTCCTCCATTTTTTAGTCCTTGATCCATTTGTTTGAGAATAATTCTTCAAATACTTCCCATGTGGTGCTTCATCTAGTACATTCGTCAAGGATATACCACCAATTACCATACTCACTATTCAAATAAATACCTACCAAATAAGGAGTCTTGTGATTTTTCCTTATCATTCCCAACCACTCCTTGAGACTGATTTCATCTTTATCTTCATCTCCACTAAATTTAGGTATTGTCATTGATTCTTAATTGAGGTCTAACTATAATACTCAAATTACAACCTCAATATATTAAGGATAATGATCTAAAATATTTATAATACTTTTTTACATATAATATTATAGGTTTCCTCTTTCCAACGGTTTTTGAATTAGCTCAACCAGACATTCCAATCAAAAGTTATGATAGTTTTAAGTGAACATGCCTTTGAAAACCCTGATTTGGAGTCTGTCCTCTTAGATAACCTTCCTTTTGATGTATCTCTACACTTTCTACCTTTATGATTCTGAAATTGCGACCTACAATACTCTTAAATGTCTTCTTTTCAATGTCATGAATCTGACCAAAATTGGATGTGTCAAATGAAAGTTATGGTAACTTTCCCACACCTTGCTGCTTTTTGGCATTTCCAGGAGAGTGAACTTGTATAGATTTCCATGTGCACAACATTTGATATCTGATTCTGAAAATTGTACCAAAATGCTACCAACTGTACTTGTTCCAATTAAATTGGTCTCATGTAATTTGGATTTTTGATGACTAAGTTATGACTGTTTTACCTAGAACACATGTTTGAGACTAGTTACAGGACTAGTCAAAAACCCTATATTGCATACAGTGTATCTCCAAAAGTACAATAACCCAGAAGATGAAATTTCTACCACATGTACTATGATAAGTCTTCTCAATATCCTCCAGGTTTCTCCTTCTTAAGTTGTTATAAAAATAGGATCGTGGAGCAATAAAATAAAACAAATATGGAAATTAAAAAAATAAGATAGATAATAAAAAGAGACACATATATACATGGTTCACCCAGTGTGGGCTACATCCACTAGATAAATTTGCAGGTCCTTCCTTTCTATTATCCAACAAAATGAATGGATACAACCTACAACACACCCATTGTAACTTCCTCTTCTTTCTCTTACAATATCCTCTCTCAGAATACAATATTCACAATAATACACAACCGCAATACAATTCCCTCATAAAATAGGGCTTCCATCTAGGGAAAAAACCCTAACACAATCTCTACCATAAGATCTGTGACTTAATGATGAACGATCAAGATTGACTATGAAATTACAATATACAATTACAAGGAAATTTTTCCTTTGGGGGCTTCGCCCCCCTATCCTGTAGGGGAGGAAATCCCCCCTTGCAACCCCCCCACGTGGAGGGGTGTAAAGTATTCATGGGGTACAAACATAGCTTAAAACAAAGACCTATGAATCAGGAAGATAATCAGGTTCCACAACCAACAATCTCCCACTTGCAGACTTATCACAATAACTCCACTGCTTTTATACCTGTTGGACTATGATCCACCTTGGACCTAGAAAATTTATCATCTTCACCTTCATGCTTGAAGGCCAATCGAAACTGAGTAGAAAATCAATTTCTCCCTGGTTACTCCCTTTTTTAACATGTCTATAAGATTATGGCTAGTATGTATATTTTCCAACTTCAAATGTCCATATTCCAAGACAGATTGTATGAAATGGTACCTAAGTTGTATATGATTAGTATTTGAATGGAAGGCTAAGTTATTTGCAAGATGAATGACACTCTCAATGTTACATTACAACCTGATATTCTCCAATTTCTTTCCCAATTCCTCCATAAACCTCTGTAACCAAATTAGTTCTTTACTAGCCTCTGTAGCAGCAACATACTTTGCTTCTTTTGTTGAAAGTGCAACAACCTTTTGTAGTTTTTAAATCCAACTTACAGTTCTTCCACCTATAGTAAAAACATACCCTGTGGTGATCCTCATGCTATATATATCACCTGCCATACCTGAATCAACATATCCATGTAGAACATTGTTTGAACCTCCAAAACATAATGCATGAGTAGAAGTACCTCTCAAATACCTAAGAATCCACTTTACTGCCTCCCAATGTTCTTTACCTAGTTTGTTCATATACCTGCTCACAACTTTCAGTGCATGTGCAAAATCCAGTCTTGTAAAAACCATCACATACATCAAGCTACCAAATTGATGACGAGTAAGGGACCCTGGATATGTATTCTATTTCGTCCTATGTCTTGGGACATATTTCCTTGGTTTGTTTAAAATGGTTGGCCAAAGGTGTACTAATTGGTTTTGCATTCTGCATTCTAAACCTCTCCAACACCTTCTCTATGTACTCACCCCGAGACAATGTCAATTTGCGATTTTTCTTGTCTATTGTTATTCTCATACCAAGGATTTTATTTACATCACCCAAATACTTCATCACAAATGAATTAGCTAATTTATTCTTGAGAACATTTATATCTTGCATATTAGACCCTGCAACAATCATGTCATCTGCATACAATAGAAAGATAATAGAGCTTCCATTTCCTAGCCTTTTAAAATAAACACAGTGATCAAAATGAAATCTACTATAACCTTGTTATGGCATAAGCCTATCAAACTTCAAATTCCATTGCCTTGGAACTTGCTTTAGGCCATACAAGCTCTTCTTCAACCTGCATACCAAATTCTCCTTTCCTTTAACCTCATACCCCTGTGGCTGCTACATATAAATCTCTTGCTCCAAGTCCCCATGGAGAAAAGTTTTTTTTACATTTAACTGTTCAGTATGAAAATATTCTACTTCCACAAGACTTAAAATAGTCCTAATTGAAGTCATTTTAACAACAGGAGAAAATATTTCATCAAAATCTATACCTTTCTTTTGTGCAAACCCATTTACAACAAGTCTAGCCTTGTACCTCTTTTTGCATCCATCTTCTTCCTTCAACCTGTAAACCCATTTATTCGGCAATGCTCTTTTTCTTGTAGGAAACTGAACCAAGTCCCAAGTCTATTAATTTACTACGGAATACATTTCATCTTTCATGCCTTGCTCCCATTTCCTTTTAGTGTCTACCTGTAGTGTCTCTTCATAACTTTCTAGTTCACCAGAATCCATCAACAATAAATAGTACAGAGGAGAGTATCGTTCAGGGTGTCTACTTAACCTGGTAGATATTCTAACAACACTTGAAGGAGTTTGAGGTACATGTTTCTCCTATTGTTGTACATTTTGATTTTCTGGTACCTTTGGAATATTTTTCAGTGATCTCATCAAGCACTATGTATTCTAGTTTTTTTGTTTGTTTTTTTTTGGTTTCTTTCCCTGCAACTGATATTTGTACATGACCTTATCATTGAATATGACATCTCTACTGCTAATTATTTTTTGATTTTCATAATTCCATAAGAGACAACCAAAATCATTAACACCATATCCAATAAAGGTACTCTTCTTGGATTTTTCCTTAAGCTTTGTTCTATTTTCTTTATCAATATGGACAAATGCTTCACAACCAAAAGTCTTCAAAAATGAATAGTTTACCTTGTTACATTTCCATGCCTCCTCTGGAATTCCACCATCCAAATAACTTGAAGGTTCTTTGTTTATCAAGTAAACAACAGTATCTACAACATCTTCCCAAAACTGTAAGGGAAACCCTGCATGCAATATCATACTCCTTGCACGCTCCATGACGGTCATGTGCATCCTTTATAACACACCATTTTCTTGTGGTGTTCCTAGAAATGTCTTCTCTCTATGAATGCCATGGTATGAAAAATAATAATCAAATTCCTTCCTGCATATTCACCTCCATTATCTTATATGAGACACTTTAACCTTTTTCCTGTCTCATTCTCAACCAAAGCTTTCCATTTCTTAAAAGTATCAAAAACATTAGTTTTTTGTCAAATGCAATAAACCCAAGTTTTTCTAGTTGCATCATCAATAAAAGTAACATAATAACGAGATCCACCAAGAGATAATACCTGATATGGTCCCCATACATCTGTATGCACAAGATCTAACCTTTCACTCTTCTTTTCTTTTCCGGTCCTAAGAAATCTAACTCTCATATGTTTTCCGTAAACACAGTGCTCACAGAAATCCAAATCAATTTGTTTGATATCTGGAAACAAACTTATTTTTTGAAGTATCTACATCCCCTTCTCACTCATGTGTCCAATCCTATGATTCCACAATGTTGTATCCAGTCCTGTAGAAGTTAAAGAGATAGAAGAGTCAATGTTACCAGTACATAAATACAATGTACCTACCTTCTCTCCTTTTTCTATAACTAGTGATCCTTTGGTGACCTTCCATGCCTTATCTGTAAATATATATATACAACCTTCACTTCCCAAATTCCCTATTGAAATTAGATTTTTCCTTAGATATGGAACATGTCTTACCTCTTTCAACAACCATTGGTTTCCATTGTTTTTCTTTATTTGTACCTTACCCATTCCAACAATTTTGCATGGTGCATCATCACCCAAATTAACCTGTCCAAAATCACCTTGAACATAATCTAGAAAATGTTTCCTGAAATGGGTTGTGGCATGAAATGAATCCCTTGAATCTATTACCCAAGACTCATAAATATTATCTACACAAAGAATAAAAGCATCTTGTAACACATCACCTGTTACATTTGATTCTTAATTTTTCTCATGATGTCCATCTCTTTATTTCTTTGGAGCTCTGTAGTCTTTCTTCAGATGTCCTTTCTTCCCACAATTCCAGCACTCTATATTTCTCAGTATGGATTTGGATATTCCCTTCCTATAATTCCTACGGTTCCCTAAGCCCTTTCCTCTATCCTTTTGTCTTCCCCTATTCTCCAAAGTCAATGCATTACCTGATGTCTCATATGTGCTTTTCCATCACATTTTCTCACTAAGGATAACACCGAAAACATCATCAAATTTTGGATTGTTTGAACGAGACACATAGTTACATACATCCATGACCAAGCCATTCCATATTTCTAGCAATGAGAACAGGATTAGAAGAGCCCTGGCCTCATCATCAAAGTCCACTTTTACAAAACTTAGTTGATTAGTAACCATATTAAATTCATTTAAATGTTTTGAAACACACCCACCTTCTAACATCTCCATATTAAATAATCACTTCATTAGAAATACCTTATTTGATGCTGAGGGTTTTCATACAACTTGGACAATGTTTCCATCAACTCCTTCACTGAATTTTGTTTTGAAATATTGAAATCCATCGATGGTTCCAGGCTCAGTCATATCATTCCTAGTGCCTTTCTATCAATAACCTCCCATTCTTCGTCCTTCATGGTCATCGACTTCTTCTCTATTCCACCCAATGGTAGGAATAGATCCTTCTAATATAAATACTCTTCCATCTGTAACTTCCATAACTAGTAGTTTTGGTCATTAGATTTCTCAACCCTAAATTTCCCATCTTCCACCATTTCTCCCACTCAAATGAGGAACCCTCTTTTCCTACGAGTTACCTTTCACTCAGATTCCAATTGTTAGAAAAACAGGATTGCGAAGCAATAAAATAAAACAAATGCGGAAATAAAACACACAAGAAAGAAAGGAATATTTTTTTAAAAGAAAATCCTATATTCAAAATACAATTGTTCCTCATCCGATGAAGATGATGATAGTGACAGTGACTCAAGAAGAGTACTCTTCATGGCATTAGAGACTCAAGAGGAAACTACTGAAAATAATGAAGGAGACTATGAAGAAGAAGGAGAAATGAATCTTGAGGTAGAATTGATCAGTGCCTAAAGTGATCTAAGTTTTGAAAACCTTCCTTCAAATAAGAGTTAAGTAAAATGAAGGAAGGTTTTCAAAACCCTAGAAAAAATACTAAAGAACCCGAAAAGATTATCATATATCTAAGGATTCATTTGGAAGAAGCCAAAGTGAATGAATAAACACTCAAGAGACAACTGGAAGAAAAGAATAAATAACAACAAATCTGGAAGATAAAATAGTCTCACTAAGAAAAGGACTATAGAAGAAGGACATCCAACTAAATTGTGGCAATAACACCACAATTCTAGATGAAATCATCTGTAATAAAAAACCATTCTATGAAAAGTCTATACTTCCATACAAACAAAATAATATCGATGAGGGGTCAAGTTCTATGATGACATGAAGTGAATCATAACAAAGAAGTTATGCATATACTATCAAGGGCTTGATCAAGAAAGAAGAATTCAAGCCTCTAAAGGAGGACATATAGAAACCAAAAATAAAGAAGAATAAAAAAGAATATTGTGCATTCAGAGGAACATCGAATCAACAACCAACAATGAAAAAGACTCAAGAAGAATATCATGATTTCAAAAGAACGACACCAAATAGAAGACCACCCATGCCTAGGTACCAAAACATTTTTCTTGGCTTCTGTTATTCTTGCAGTAATTTTGGGCATAAAGCCATAAATTGTAGATCCTATGCCAAGTGTAGAAACACCTAGAACAAAAGTAGCTATGAAAATCCCAAGAATCATTATGAAGAAAACTATTCCATAAAGCCTCATGAGGTGTTTGACAAAAATTATAACAATTTTAGTGCTCTAGGTTATGAAATTGAATACTACAAATGCAACAATTTTGGACACATAGCCAGAAATTGCAGAAGTGATTTGATAGTTTCTTCAATTGAAACTAGACATGTTCCTTTCAATCATATATGGGAACAACGAAGAACTTGGAAAAGGAAGCAAGAATATTTTAAGGTTGAGGAATGTGGGTTTTCCTTACCGGCCCAAAATAGAAGAAGCCATTAGTATTTTGACAGTGGATGCTCAAAAAATATGATTGGAGACAAAAACATATTTGTAACCATTAAAGAAAAAAAAGAGGGGTATGTCATGTTTGGCAATGATAACTCAGCCAAAATTCTAGGAAAAGGCATAGTCAGTCTTGGAAACAAAGATGTTGTGGAAGAAAATGTCATACTTATTGAAAATATGAAGCATAATTTTCTAAGTGTGAGTCAAATGTGTGATCAAGGACATACACTTATATTCAATTCAAAATATTGTGAAATAAGGAAAAAAGAACCAGGTAGACTAGTGGCAACAATGAAAAGGACTCCAAACAACATATAGATCTTGAACAAGATCGAAGAAGAAAGATGTTGTTTGGGAAAATAAGATGAAAGTTGGATTTGGCATAGGAGAATGGGCTATATACACTTTGATAATATTTTCAAGATTAGCAAGAAGCAAGCTATAAGATAAATGCCATAAATTACAAAGCCAATGAATACTATGTGCAAGCACAGTCAGCATGGAAAACAAACAAAAGTTGAATTCAAGACAAAGGAATACTCTACAACAAAATCATTGGAGATTGTACACATTGATTTATGTGGGCTTGTTATTCCCAACCCTAGGGATAACTAAGGATATCATGTCTCGATGCCCATGAGTCCTAGACATGGAGTGTCAAGAGCCGGATGACTTGAGCATGGCCCTAGAGGACCCCTCTTTTCTTCAGTGAAGGACATTTATCACCAGCAGCAGTGTCCATCCCACCATCTTGGTCCTAAAATAGAAGTAAGTCTTGCTCCATGAGGTAATGATTCTGGGTATCATGATATGTGTCACTCTCATTATTGAAGCATGTTGCATTGAAGTCTCCTTCATTTAATAACATTTTCTTGGAAATTATGTTATTTAACTTGTTCATACCTAAAAGGGTGACATGATGCCCTAGTAAGTTTATCTCCCTTTAGGATGGGTTTCCACTAGGTGGGTATGTGAAAGGTCATCGTTCGTTCCCTCCATACTTACCACTTTCCATATTTACTCCTCTCATTTCCCCCCTACCTTTGTTTGGGCATTGGGATTTTCCACACTAGGAAGGGTTCTACCTTGCCTTGTGGGAAGAAGGGGATAATGGCCCAGAGGGTAAAAGTAGATGGAAAGATTTAAAAGCCAAAGATAAAAACCTTTGAGATGCTTCACCCAGGGATTCTCGAGAAAGAAGTAAAAGGATTCTCGATAAGAAAAAGGAACCTATAAAATAAATAAACAAGCAAGTTATTAGTTGGTGGATAGGAGGTCTCATAGCAATTTGGCCTATTATGACCATGGGTATGTAGCGGTATGACACTACCATCTATATGGTCACCAAACTAGGGTAATGGCTCCTGGTGGAATAGCTAAGAGAAAGGGGGTCTCATCACGAGTAAGCCTTCTCATCTCTGTGAAATTCTTTTGGATAACGTTGTCACCTATGGTCACCAAGCCATGACAGTGTCCCTCAACTCTTCCCTTGAAGCATAAAAACAAAATATCAAAAGAAATGAAGTTAAGAATAAAAGGAAATTAACAGGATAGGAAACAATGACATATATGACAAGGTGAAGTTATCCCTCTACAAAGGAACCCATAGGTAAGATTTACATTTCATTGTTATCACTACACCCCATGCCCAAAGACTACCCCACACCACCTCATACACTTACATGACCTGGATTGGTTCTCACCTTGGAAACACCCCAAACTTAAGAAGGATTAGCCCAATAGGAAACCTTGTCACCTTCTCCAAACCTGACTTGTTAGATTGCATAATGCCTTTAAGCATTTGTATCAGTAAAGGGGGGTTTGATGCACATGTTTGGGTAATTTAATTATTGGATGTGATTTACATGTTATGATCCCTGTGACTTATGAAACCCTGGAGGGTGTACTTTTTGTTGTTGTGGGACCTTTCCGGTGGACAGGTACACATGTGGGAATGATTATCTTGGACCTTCATGGGGATGCAATCCCACAGATGGATGTTGTAACCCCAGCCAGGGGCAAGAAGACATCAGATAATTTCACCAGAAATAAAGAAGGATGTCACCTTGGAGGCACCCTGACAGACCTAGACCCAGGGGGATCTTTCTTTTCCACCTGGGTGTTGACCTTTGAGAGCCCATGATGTCACCATCATAACCCTGCATGTCATATAGAGCTAGGGTTTTCATTTTGAGGGAAGTTGTGAGCTAGTTGTCACGTGTGGGCATCAACCAAGGTATTTGGAGGAAAAAAGTTCAACATATGGAGCCCAACATTCCACCTTAGGGACTCAACGTCAGCCTAGAAGGGCATGATGTCACCCTTGGAAATGTTTTTAGATGCTAATTAATTTTATTTGTGTCTAATTTGAATTTATTTGTAAATTGGCTATGTCGACCTTTATTTGACCTGAAATTAATTAAAGGTCACCAATTTTGTATAAATAAACAAAAATTACATTCATTTTTATCATCATAACTCCTCACACAAGAGGAGGGGTCTCAAATTTTCTCCCTATAAGGGTTATGTCTTGAAATTGTGAGGCACACTCTTGTACAAGGCTGATGTTTTGCAACTGGATCAATCTCGGAAGCTTTTATGGTGACCTTGCATGGTATTTTCATGATTATTCTTGGTGCAAGTAGGTAAAATCGGCATTTTTTCATTTATTGAATGGTTTATGTATGGTTTTATTTCTCATACAAAATTATGAGATTGCATGGTATACTTAATGCTTGAAGTAAGGAACTTAATTTGTTATTTTCTTACTTTCTATTTGCCAAATCTTTTCATTGATTTGATCTAGTAACTAGTAAAACCCTAGAGCCCTAATTTTTTAGCACTCTAAGTTTTCTACCTAGTTATCTTTGCCTAAGTATTTCCCATAAGAATCCTAAGGAGAGCAAGGTGTTAGGGCCTATAATTGACTACACCCTAGTATCGTGTTTCTTTAGGAAAATGCATAGGGGGACTTAAGTTACTACTTCTCCTACCCATTCTCCCTCTTAGACTTTTGTGCACTATCAAAATTGATTTCCAGCCTTAGAAGAATCCTCCACTTGAATCCAAAAGCCCTAGAAGGCACTAGTTCTAGTCTCTCTCTTATTGAAGGATTGATCAAACAAGCACTCAAACCTTCTTCCTTGAATCTTTTGCTAACTTTTACTAACCCTAAACTAGGCTAATTCCTTAGCTAACTTGTTGTTGTTGCAAATCACTGCTACAGCCATACTAATTCATGCTAATTTTATTCATTCACCTACATAAATTGCACTTAGCTCACTCAGAAATTGTTTGTGATAATTGCCAATCAATCTACTAGATAAATGCTAAGTTTACATGGTGTTTCCTTGCAATTTTGAGCACTAGAATTTGTTGTTGTTACAAAATATTGCTACAACCATCTAACTGCAGCACATTATCTATAAAAGTGACATTAAATGCTAGCTATACATTGCCAAATTTGCTTGCAACAATTAACTATCATTCTGCCTAGTTAAAGTTATATTTTATTGTCTTTTTCAAGCAATTTCAAGGCATATTTTTTGCATCTGTTACACAATACTTATTTTTGTTGTAAATTGTTAGATTGTTGCAACTTTATATCAGATAGCCTATTTTTTGAAGGTTCGTGGTATTACGAATCACTAACATCATATTTTGTACTTGAAAGATGCCATATTTTCTTTGTTGTCTTGTTCTAGGAAGGTACACTCCATTTTACCGTTTCTTTATCCCGTAAAGACCTTAAGAACCTTTTGACTTGAGTGACCAGTGAGAGGGGGATTTTCTTTCATCCTTTCCTAAGTCCTATCATCCCTTTAGGTTACTGGGGGCATCTCCCCGTTGGTTTCTCGCAACAACCCCCTACTTTTTCTTGAATCAAAATCTAGGGTCCCTCTAAATTTTACTTAGATTCTTCATTTATTTCCCTTTGACTTGATTGGATTGGCATTGGTTTTCTTTGTTTTGAGTTTGGTTTGATTTTATACTATTTTCTTTTGTTTGGTTTGAATTTCATGAAATTAAATTTCATTTCATTTTGCTTTCTACAGAGTTTTGATGTTGATGGACGAGCTTCATAATTTGGGAGTTTGTTATTACCTCTTCCTTAATGAATTTATAATGGCTTGGTTGAAGACATGCATTAATAACAATGATTTTATAGGAAGAAATCTTATTGCGACACATCTTTTCTATGACATTTGTTCACATTTGATCAAATTTGAATGAAGGAGAGACGAGCATAGAAATCTTAATTTAAACGAAAACATTAATTTTTATCAACTATTTACTTTCGGTTAAATTATGATTATGTTTTCATCTTTTGCCCATTATCAAGTTGGACTATTCTGAATAATGGGTTCAATACTTCATCAAATAATATCTTGGTTGGTTTCTCATTTTCACAAAACCATTTGGTAGGTTTAATTAATTAAATTCTTTTGTCATTTTGCATCTCATTTCAAAATAAAAATAATAATAATAATAATAATAATAAAAAGAATTATCTGTCATTTGTTTGATTTTGTGGAAACCCGAAATTAATATTTGTATCCTCCCCGTCAACTTGAAGATTCTAGAATTTTAAGATCATATTTGAAAGGAAAATATAACCAATATTTGTTTACAACTTATAGTTAGCTTTTAGTTTAAATTCATTTTTAATTTTAGTGCTCTAGATTTTGTTTTATTCACAATTTTTATATTTAGGTTATTAAATTGGTTTGTTTTTGTTTCATAGGTTTCTATTATTAGATGTTTGGTATGGATCTGATCATGGATTGATTTTCTTATCTAAATACGTTCAAGATAATTGATCCAAAAATAACATTGGATTGCTGCAAATAATTTACAAGCAACAACATATAACATTTGGAAATGCATTCAAGAACATACAGATGATTTTGTGGGACTGATTGCATCTAAACCATGAGGAATCTCAAGAAACAACTGAAAACTATCTACACAATGGACCCATTTAGATTGCTCGAGAGATTTTTCCCCAAAAAAACGTGTGATTTGAGATATATTGTGATCTCTTTCCGAGGAAAATTTCAGGTGGCGGAAATTGCTAGTGACGCCCAAACTGTTCATTCATTGCATAAATATATGAGAAAGTTCAGAGCCATAGGGAGATGGAGGAAATTCATAGGAGAATTTTTATCCTTTCTTTTGTATATTATTTATTTTGTAAAAAAATTCTTTTCAAAAGGAGTAACAGATGGTTGGGATTTTTGGGAGAAAGGACCAATATTTTCAAAGAAGAATATGAAATTCCAAATTGCTTAATGGATTTTTTCCTCTGAGTAAAAGGGTTTTTTTTCATTATAATATCTTTTGATTATGGTTCATATTCTTTGAGTAATTGATTATGCATTGACTTAAATTAGATTTAGTTTGTTTTATCAATACATGGTTATTGCTATCATTTATGTATTAACTTTTTCAATCTTTAATAGTCTATTATCCCAATTATCTTAGTCTTGGTGATTGTATTATTTTGATACAAATATTGTATTATATTGATTTTATTCATGTAATTCGGATTTGTAAAGATATAATTTTTCCATTGAAATTTTTCTTATTGTCGATTAGTCTATTATATCTTCACTAAGGATCACAATTTTGAAAGTTGTTATTCCGCATTTTAAATTAGATTTAAATTGTCAATCAAAGTGATTTTCATCCTGACACCGTCACAATCTAGGAATTACAAAACCTTCTTCTATAGATTTCTCTTAACAAATAGGTTGTTGGAGCAACATTATATAGGAAGGAACAACCAAAATTTCTCTTAAATACTGACAAGTCATAGGTTAATGATTTTCAATTTGTTTTGATTTATATTTGTGATTATAAATTAACATTTAAGCTTAAATACTTTGTTTATTTAAGTTAAAACATTATTATTTACATTCATTTATTTTCTTTTTTTAGTTTCAAGGTTAAAATTAGATTAGTAGTACGTTCTAGATCTATTTAATTTTTTCTAATATTTGGTTCTCTTGTACAACCTTAGTTTACAAGGTTTCTTGTAAATATTGCACCTGTTTATTTGTATATGTTGTATATAAAAGTGAGAATAGTGAATTTATATAGTAGATATTCGTTAATGCATTGTTAGTTATCTTATTTCTGTAGTTTATATTTGATCCCTTTATCGACTAACGAAGCCGTTAAACTCGTTAGGGGTATTTATTCCAAACAGCTTGGGTTATTTAGACAACCTTGGACTAGACTATTCCCTTCAGCCAGTTGACGGTGTGTCATAAACGCCTGTCAACAAATGGAGCTAGAAGGAGGGCTTGAATAAAATTAAATGATTGAATGTTTTAGTTTCAAATTATTTGTTTTAATCATTTAAGTTCTTCGCCCATAGTTATTTTTGATTCATTATCTATCTTTCGATAATGTCATCCACATGCTTAAGGGATAGTTAGATAACAAGCTAACTCGGAGCCAAATTATTTATTGTCACATTAAAACAATGGATCCCACCTAAATTTATGTGAGGGAACATGTTTTTAATCTCCCTTCTATTAACATTCCCAATAAGACACTTTATCTCTTATCAAAACTTACATTCGACAAACAAGGGAGTACAACCGCAGAAGATCATCTTTGTATTTTTTTATATAAATGTGTTGGATTACTGAGAGGGGGGTGAATGAGTAATAGAGAAATGCAATCATTTTTAACCATGTAATCCAAGTGTTATATCAATGTAGCATTATCATCCAATAACTATGGAGTAAATAAGCAATGAACAAATAAACAATCATACACATACATACTACACCAGTGATTTACATGGAAACCCAAGGTGAGAGAAAACCACAGAATGTTTTTTCTTATATGTATTGAAGAATTACATTCATTGGAAGCACCAACTTCTGTTTTTTTCTATCTACAACTGGAAGGAGGCTCCATCCCCCTAATTTTCTCAGACTACAACCTAAGGGAAGCTCTGACTCCCCAATTCTCTGGCTACAACTAGAAGGAGGCTACAACCCCCTAAGTTCTCAGGCTACAACCACTTATCCTTTCCCCGTCCAATCGCCCTGATGTATAAGTAGAATGATGGAACCACTATCACACTATCACTGTGAGATTTACCATTGTACAACTGTATCAACCTATACCATTAACCTAAATCCAACCTGTACAACTTCCCTATAATCAATATGTGCCTGAACTGAACATGTATCAAAAAAATACAATAGTTATGCAACCTATAGTGTTGCAACACACATATGTATGTGCCCTATATGTTATGAAGCTCGCGTATGTATGCGACCAAACTATTATGTAGCATGTGTATGCCTTCTGAAAAACTAGGGTTTCCTTTCTCTTGAAAACTTCTGACCCTATGTAAATTCTTTCACATAGATCTGTAACCTGTCACTATATCCAGACTGTAACTATACCATGTGCATGCATCCTCATACATAACCTTTACCCAAAGCATATATATATTTCTCTAGTCACGTGCCATATATTTGTGTGTAATCATGAACAAGTATAATAACCCTCTCATGATCTAGTCATCAAACCCTTTCTGATATTCATCCTCTCAATACATCAACCACTTCACAAATACAAGCTCTCAACCATGTACCACAAAAACCCTTAGCCATATGCCAATAAATATAAGATGTGCCTCAAAAGAAGTATCAATGATAAATATACCAACACTGTATTTTTGTAGTTCTGACTTATGCAGAAGATCCCATGCAGCCACTAGTATCTCTAGGATGAATCCTCAAATCTTCATAACCATTTCTCATGCATACATCAAAATCCAACTATTCATAGAAATAAGACATACCTTTTGAATCCATGGATAGATATGATGTATCTGAGCACTATAGACCTTCCAGGGAGCTTGATCTCAGAAATTAGAACCTCTACATCTTCATCTTCTCAAGTTTTCATTTCTTTACCAACATGTACTCACCCTATACATTGTCAGTCTGCGTACACCTCAGTATGTACGCACCATATACAGAGTCATCCCGCATATGCCTCAGAAAAATGGGTTCTTTAGTATTCGTTGTAATTCTAATAATTTCATCGTCAACCCTTTGTACTACCTCATACTTTCACAACTTCAGATGTATCAATGAGTACTAGCAATAAGCCTCACACAACAAAAGATATTCAATGTGTTCAAGTGTGATTTAATGAGAGAGTCTTGCCTCGTATTTATACTTTCATGTAGCATTACACTTTCCTTATTTTAGGGAGTTCTCCATTTACTTTATTATTTAAATAATTTATTTTGCAAACACTTTGACTTTTAGGGGCTTATATATGACTCGTGAGGGTTCTCCTATTTCATATGGCCATAAATCTCTAACCATGAGGAGTTATGTGACGTTCCACAAACCACTGGAAATGGAATGACAAGCACTATCCATCTAGGATAGTTTCACTGAAAAATTCAGTAACCTTCATCTCATTATTCCACAATTAAGCATGGGTTCTCTAACCATATTTCTAGGATAACTCAATCTACAAAGTGTCTTCCTGTGAGGGCTTTCACTATAAGGAGACCATTTTGAAGTTCATCCATTTGTACTTCTTATCAACCATGAAAAGACAATAATGATTCATCTTTACATCAAACAAACTTGGGTCTATTACCCAAACCTTTGTGCTACCAGAATTTCTTCAAGGGTTAACATCAATGACAACCAATCTTAATCAACAATCTCCCTCTTTGGCATTGATGGAAACACTGTGATGCAATATTGAAATCATGCTATGCAATAATGAAGTCATATCACTCATGCTCCCTCTCTCCTCTGCATCTCTGTGACCATTTCTCCCCCTGGAATCATGCCTCTGTCCTTTGCATCTAATAAATCTCTCCCCCTTTGTGGTTGTTCCCCCTAAATGAACTGTCCTCTTTATGGTGCTTCCTTGTGTACATATAAGACATATAAGATAAGCATTCAAAAGCATTCATTTTAGAGTAGAAATAACTCTGAGTCTTTGGCGAAGATACTCAAAGGCTTCCCGTGGAAGTGGTTTTGTGATGCAGCCCCCCTAATTTCCCATTGGTCTACATGACCTCCTAGTCAAGGATCTCTAATTCTTGGGTCAAATGACCCTTTGAAACCTTAGTGGTCTCCTTAGGTATCTAAACACATGCCCTTTCATCTTCTTGGTGCAGGTCTAATAGCACCTGCAACCATCCCTCTCTCTCTTCTGTGAAATCTCAGAGTACTAGGTGTTAGCTCCTTTTCTGATAAGCCCCCTCTTGATATGACCTTGGGTGATGACCTCACGTGACCACGTGATATTGGGCACGACCAAAATCCATTTGGGATCAAACTAATTTTCAGCCTGCAATTATCTTTGAGCCTCAACGAGTCCTCTTTCCAAAACCACGGTCTGGATCTCGGCCCGCCCTCAACGTTTTAAATTTTACACAACTCCTGTCCCTGAAATTCTACGAGACCATTAATCTCTCGATCTTGACGGTACTGTCTAAACTGACGGTTTAGATCTTCCCTTTCCAAATATACGGACCAAATATTCTCCTCCTAAATCAATGGATGTGATCTCCTTCCTCATTTTGGACTTCAGACTTTTCAAGTCTGATGTAAACCCCCCCTTCTCTCCTGAGGGTTACGCAACCTCCCGGTCTAGGATCGATCAAGAACTAAGTCTGATTGACTCTTCAGTCCCTCAAGGACCTTCAATCAACTGAATAGGCCCCCTTCTTCTTAAGACACGGGTTCTATGGAACCCACGGGCTTCTACTTAACACTTTTAAAGCTCCAACGTATTCAGGTGCTAGCTCTCCTGGTTAAGCCCCTCTCCTTATGTGACTAAGGTTGTGACCAGTCACCTAAATGAAAGGTGCTTCGCGATTTCTCATTTCCCGACTTCGCGTCTCATGAAGTTTTCTTTCTCTTCCTTCCGAACCCTGAACTTGCGAATTCCTTTTGTCATATCAATGGTCCACAATCCCCACGATCCAATGGTCCATATCTCCTTTTTGCGTATCGATACTTCGTGTTTCGTGAAGTTGGAAGGCTGATCACTTCTCTCCTTCGAACCCCGATATCTCAAAATTCATGTGTGCCACATCAACGGCTCACAACCCCCCATGATATAATGGCTCATATCAACTTTTCGTGAGTCGAGACTTCACGTTTCATGAAGTTGGAAGACCGCTCACCTCCCTTCTCTCGATATCCAAACACCCGATATCTCCTTTTATTTGAAAGGATTCAACGATCCAGATCCTTCCTCGATCTGACGACTCAGATCAAATCATGATTTCAGATTTCACGAATTCCCATAACTCTTACCTCTGAATTCCCGAGTTGCGAACTCCCGATGAAACCAGATCTATAGTTCAGATCCCTCCTTCGATCAACGACTGTGATCAAATCATGATTTTGTGACTCACGAGTTATTATAAATCTATATTTGACTTCTCTGAGTCCCAAGTCATCGAAATGATGATCTCTCTCCACATGTTCCCCTTGACAATGGACGATTTCGATGGTTTCGAAACTTTGTAAGTTTGATTCTCATGTACACCTTCAAATCTTTAATGTTTGTGCACTTTACCTTGATTGGACAACTATGATATTTAGGTTCTTAGATCGAACGATTGAGACCCTTTCTTTGTGCTATGATCGAATGACTGAGATATTTTCTCCTCTGCGCTTTCTCCTCGTTGTATGGACGTTGATCAAACAGTCCAAATCTCTCCCCTAAGCTTACACTTTCTTCTAACTTAGAAGATTTTTTGGAAGATTCAAAGGTTCCAACCTTTGTCCTTCCTGCGATTTTGTTTCTTGGATCACGTCCACACTTATTGTAAAGTGTTATCTCTTTTGAGCTTGATCTCTTAAAATATTTTGATCTCCCAAGATCTTCTTGCTTTTTCGAGAAATTCATCAAACTCAGATCCAAAGATTCTTGAAAATAATCCTTTCCCACCTTCTTGGCGTTCCTCTGTTATTGTCCTTCGACTTCTTTACGGATTCTCTTCGACACTGATTCGAATTCTTAATCTGTGCACTCCTTGCAACAGATTCTTACACAAGATCTGGATTCTTGTGGACGACTGTGCACTCCTTGCAATAGTCACTTTGCACTAACTGCAAAGTAAATCTTACATTATTTCTTCTGAGCTTTATGAGTCGAAAAAGACCCTTTCGATGCACTCCCTACGAACTATGTGCACACCTTGCACCACTCATGAAGAAAAGTGATTTAAATTCTTATGCAATCATTTCAAAGCTACATACACTCGTAGCAAGATTCATTCATCTTTTAAAATATTAAGACAACAATAGGGAATTTGCAAACACTATGCACACCATACATTGGATCAATTTTCCTCTGTTATCCTCATTCAAAATCAAGAAAATGGTTACAGTAAAACTCAAACAACAATCACTGCTCTGAGATTCCTACTTGCTCATAGCTACCGTAACAACCCCCTTTAGGGTGTACAAAACCTCTATTTATACAAAAGAAACAAACTAACTGCTATCTAATTGTGGTTACATCGAGACTAAGGTTAACTTCCCAGGTCATGCGTGCTCATTCGGTCTACGTGCATGATCTTTCCTTTTATTGTTTTCTATTAGCTTCAAAATATTTGCCCTATTGGTTATTATTTGAGACTCTGGATTGGTCCTCGGGCGCTAGATTGTCCTTCCATGTGTACTTGTCGATGATGTGCCTACATCATACTCCCCTAGGAAAAAATTCATGGACTCCTGTCTGTGAGCTCCTACACAGACTTTCCATGATTCTGGATATCAGCTTCACTCTCCCAACTGGCATCTTCTATTAGATGTCCCTTCCACTTGACCAGATACTCAAAATAGGTCTTCCTTCGGGTATTCTTACCAATCCTCTAATCAATGATCTTTTCCATCTGTGGTTTTTCTGCTATAGGCATTTGTTTCTCCCACCGAATCTCCTCTTGATATGTTGATCCCTCTGTGTCATCCTTCATGTAAGGATACAGGTCTGAGACATTGAATATGGGTGATATGCCCACATCATCTTGCAACTTGATCTCATAGGAATTTTCATCAAATATCCTCAAGATCTTACATGGCCCTATCTTCTTCATCTTCATCTTGTTATATGTCCCCTAGGGAACCTCTCCTTCCTGAGATGTGCTAGAACCTGATCTCCTATTTCAAATTGGATTTCTCTACGATGTTGATCAGCTATGCATGTGTACTCTTGGCTAGAATTTTGCAACTTCCCTCTAATTTGGCTATGGAGCTTCTGCATTTCTGCAGCAAAATATTCTGCTCCAGCGCTTCTGGTCTCAGTTTGTTCCAAGTTTCTCAACTCAAATACTCCCTAGGTTGCATTCCATACAATATTTCTAACGGGCTCTTTCCAGTGCTCCTGTTTGGTGATTCGTTGTATGCAAACTCTGCTTATGGAATAATATGATCCCACTGATTATGGTGCTCGGTGACCAGACTCCTCAATAAGTTTCCCAAACTTTTGTTTGCCACCTCAGTTTTTCCATATGTCCGAGGGTGATAATTTTAACTAAATGAAAACTCTATCCCTAAATTCTTCCACGGTGTTCTCCAAAAATGACCAACAAACTTTTTGTGTCTGTCCGAGACAATTCTTCTAGGTAGGTCGTGAAGTCTCACAACGTCCTTAAAGAACAGATTCACAACATGTGTTGCATCACTGGTCTTCTGGCATGGGATAAAGTGTGCCATCTTTGAAAATATATCCACCACCACAAATATGGAATCACATCCTCTTTGCATTCTTGGCAGTCCTAACACAAAATCCATGCTTATTGCATCCCAAGGCCTCTCTAGTATGGGCAATGGTTGATACAATCCGGTGTTCTATCTTTTACCTTTTTCATGTTGGCAGATTCTACATTTGTTCATGAATTTTATCACATCTATTCTCATACCTGGCCAATAGTATGAACTACTCAACTCTGCAAATGTATTATCATGGCCAAAATGTCCACCCAATCCTCCACTATGTTTTTCCTTCAAAAGGTTATCCCTCATTGAGCATTTTGGTATGCACAATTGATTTCCCTTGAACACCAATCCATCTTCAATCATATACTCTATCCACTAGCTTCTATCTCTCATCACAGGATTCACACATGCTTCATATGCTTCCTTGAAATCTGGATCATCATTGTACATTTCCTCAAGGTGCTCGAACCCTAAGGTCTTTACCTGAAATTCCTGCAGAATCAAACATATCCTGCTCAATGCATCAACAACTTTGTTAGCATTCCCAACAATATGTTTTATGACAAAAGTATAATTTTGCATAAACTCAATCCACTTCACATGCCTCTGATTCAATTTTTCCTGTCTCGTTATGAATTGTAAAGCTTGGTTATCGCTATACAAGACAAATTCTTGTGGGACAAGGTAATGTCTCCATTTCTTCAGGGCTTGGATTATGGCATAAAACTCCTTGTCATAGGTGGATTATTTTCTCTTAGTCTCATTCAACTTCTCATTGAAGTAAGAAATAGGTCTATTGTCCTAGCTCAAAACTCCTCCAATTGCAATGCCACTTACATCACATATCACCTAAAATGTCTTCTCAAAATTTGGCAAGACCAAAATTGGTCGCTCTATTATTTTCTCCTTCAGTATATTGAATCTCTTCTTGGACTCCTCTGTCCATTTAAAATACTTGTGCCTTTTCTTCATTGTATCCATCATTGGTGTACAAATTCCACTGAAATGTCTGATTAACTTCCTATAGAAACTAGCTAATCCATGGAATATTCTTACCTCAAACATGCTCCTCGGTGACGACCATTCTTTGATTTATTTCACCTTCTCTAGATTCATCTTTAGTTCATTTGAAGAGATAAAAAAACCCAAGTAAATGAGTTCAGTATTCATAAAACAAGACTTCTTTAGGTTTATCAACAACTTCTCATGTTGTAGTCTCGTCATCACTAATGCCAGGTGCCTTAAATGCCCCTCCTTAGTCTTTCTAAAGACCGGTATAGCATCTAGATACACAACCACGAACTTGCCAATGAAATATTTTAGTATTTTATTCATCAACCTCATAAAAGTACTCGGGGAATTGGTTAAGCCAAATGGCATAACAAGCCACTCATACAAACCTTCATTTGTCTTAAAGGTTGTCTTCCACTCATCACCTTCTCTCATTCTGATTTGGCGATATCCACTTTTCAAATACATCTTAGAAAAGAAATTTTCTCCACTTAAACAATCCATCAAATCATTTGTTCTTGGCAAAGGGAATCTATACCTAATAGTGATCTTATTGATGGCTCTCGAGTCTGTACACATTCTCCATCCTCCATCTTTCTTTGGACTCAACAAACTACACATGGACTCAATATCTCTCTGACCAAACCCTTGTCTAACAATTCTTGGACTTGGTTCTTTACCTCCTCATTCTCTCGAGGTGTCAGTTTGTACGTTGCTTTGTTTGGTAGACTTTCTCCTGGTATCAAATCGATATGATGGATGATACTTCTGATGGGTGGCAATGAGTTAGGAAGCTCATCCACCACTATGTCAGTAAAATTATCTAACAAATCCTTAACTTCTTCAGGCAAATCATCTATCGAAGTACTAGTAAGAATAACCATGGGTTTCCTCACCACAACAAACTACATCTCCTGTTCTTTCTTAACTTATTTTAGGAGTTCCTTCCTGCTCATGAGAAGTATGCTTGTGTTGGCTTCCCCTTTCACTTTCTTCTCCTCTATTGGCAGCAACATGTGTGTCCTACCATTCTTCTCCAAGGCGTATGTATTCTTCCTCCCATCATGAATGAAATTCCTGTAAATCTTCCATGGTATTCCCAACAAAATATGGCATACATCCATGGGAATTACATCACGCACAATTTCATCTCTATATCCTCCTATCTTAAATTCAACCAAGCATTGTTTCGTAACCATTACCTGGTGTCCTTTCTACAACCATGAGACTTTATATGTCTCTGGGTGTGCAGCTGTCTCTAGCTCCAATTTCTCCACCATCTCCGTGGATACTAAGTTATCAGTGCTCCCACTATCAATGATCACCTTGCATACTCTGTCTTTAGTATTGCAAGCTATCTTGAAGAGATTGTTTCTCTGCACTGGCCTTTTAACTTCTACCTCTGGTTTTAAGAGAACCTTTCTCACCATTGGGGATATTCCATCCTCAGCTCCTTCTGCTTCAACATTCCCTCTTTGTGCTTCTGAAATGTGAGCTTCTCCTCCTTCTTTCTTCTTCTTAGGGAATTCCCAAGACATGTGCCTTGTCTTTCCATGGGAATAACATTGTATTCCTCCTCTACATCTTCCTCTAGAAGAGTTTCTTCCACCACCCTGTCTTCCTCGAGAACTTCCTCCTCTTTCCCAGTGACTATGTGGAGTTTCAGCCTGATCCTTGGAATTATGCGCTTTATCATGGGAAAATCCCTTGCCTTTGTTCGGGGATGATATTTTACCTCTACCTCATTGGCTTTGTTTTCTGGCCAACTTCTCTTCTGCATTCAGCGCAAGATGATAAGCATCTTCCATTGTCCTTACCGACATCATGTTGAGCTCATCCTAGATTTCATACCTCAGACCATTTATATACTTGGAAACTTTATCTTCATCCCTCTCTATTTGTCCAGCTCAGATGTTCATCTTGTAGAACTCCTCTGTATATTCTTTAACTATCATACCCTTCTATCTCAGGTTCTATAGCTACCTGAACAGATTGATATGATAATCTTTGGGCATGAATTTAACCTTCAAATTGGCTACCATTCTCTCCCAATTTTTTTATCTTATGTTTGCCTCTACTTCTCCTCTTAGCCTGTAGTTCATCCCACCATGGTGTTGCATGTCCTTTAAGACTAGTGATAACATGTCTCACCCTTTTCTCCCCATCAACATCTTCATAATCGAAATATTTGTCCATGGACCTTATCCAATCCAGTAGCTCTTCATCATCCAAATTGCCTTCATACATTGGGACCTCTATCTTGGTTCTAGCTCCCAATATAACAACTACTCTTAGAAAGCGTTCTTCGACAACGTGTTCCCCTGCATCTTCTTTGAATTATACATCTTCTCTCTTTGCATCGTTGATGTCTCCAACATCAAGTGCTCTTCTCTACATTGCTTCCATCGCTTCCAACCTTGCATGAAGTTCTCGCATCTCTCTTTCTACAACACGATTGGCTAAAGGTGGCTTCCCTTGTCTCCTCGGTGGCATTGTTTTGACTGTCTATTACACACAAAGTAAAACTTCGAGTTATTTTTCTCCTTCGCCTGAAATCTACAAACGAAAATATGCTCTGATACCACTTGATGCACACCCCCCCTCTCTCTTAAGGGATGCGCAACCTCCTGGTCTAGGATTGATCAAGAACTGAGTCTGATTGACTCTTCAGTCCCTCAAGGACCGTCAATCAACTGAATAGGCCCCCTTCTTCTTAAGACGTAGGTTCTATGGAACCCGCAGGCTTCTCCTTGACGCTTTTAAAGCTTCAACGTATTCAGGCACTAGCTCTCCTAGTTAAGCCCCTCTCCTTACGTGACTAAGGCTGTGACCAGTTGCCTAAATGAAAGGCGCTTCCCAATTTCGCATTTTGTGACTTCTTATCTCATGAAGTTCGCTTGCTCGTCCTTCCAAACCCCAAAATTGCAAATTTCTCTTATCAAATCAACGGTCCACAATCCCCGCGATCCAACGGTCTAGATCTTCTTTTCGCGTATCGAGACTTTGCATTTTGTGATGTTGGAAGGATGATCACTTCTCTCCTCTGATCCTCGATATCCCAAAATTCATGTGCTCCAGATCAATGGCTCACAACCCCCCATCATCTGACGGCTCAGATCAACTCTTCGCGAGTTGGGACTTCACATTTCATGAAGTTGGAAGACCTCTCACCTCCCTTCTCCTGATATCCGAACTCCTGATATACGAGCTCCCAATATCTCCTTTTATTTGAAAGGATTCAATGGTCCAGATCCTTCCTTGATTAGACGGCTCATATCAAATCGTGATCTCAGAGTTCCCGAATTCCCATAACTCTTTCCTTTGAATTCCCGAGTTACGAACTCCCGGTGAAACCAAATCTACGATTCAGCTCCCCCCTTCGATCAATAGCTGTGATCAAATCATGATTTCGTGACTCACGAGTTCTTATAACTCTGTCTTTGACTTCTCTAACTCCCGAGTCAGCGAAATTTTGATCTCTCGCCATGTGTCCCCCTTGATGATGGATGGTTCTGATGGTTTCGGAACTTCGTAAGTACGATTCTCCTGTACACCATCAAAGATTTAATGTTAGTGCAATTTACCTTGATCGTACGGCTATGATATTTAGGTGCTCATATCGAATGGTCGAGACCCTTTATTTTCACTATGATCGAATGACTGAGATATTTTCTCCTCTATGCTTTCTCCTCATTGTCTGGATGTTAATCGGACGACACAGATCTCTCCCCTAAGCTTACACTTTCTTCTAACTTAGAAGACTTTTCAGAAGATTCAAAGGTTCCGACCTTTGTCCTTCCTGCAAGTCCATTTCTTGGATCTCGTCCACACTTCTTGTAAAGTGTTATCCCTTCTTAGCTTGATCTCTTCAAATATTTCGATCTCCCAAGATATTCTTGCCTTTCTAGGAAATTCGTCAAACTCGGATCCAAAGCTTCTTGAAAATAATTATTTCCCACCTTCCTGGTGTTCCTATGTTCTTGTCCTTCAAATTATTTACGGAGTCGCTTCGACACTAAGTTGAATTATGAATCTGTTCATTCCTTGCAGTAAATTATTATGCAAGATTTGGATTCTTGTGGACGATTGTGCACTCCTTGCAGCAATAACTTTGCACTACCTGCAAAGGAAATCTTACATTATTTCTTATGATCTTTACGAGTCGAAAAATACCAGGTCGACTATTAATCCCTAAATAGTGGGTCATTACCCCTTATGTTATAACCCTAAAATGCACCACACAGGCTTACCTGGCATCAGGCCAACTCATGTCCCTTCCTAGCCAAAGCCATGCTGAATAAAACCTTGAAAAACCACTTAAATCAAGAAACCCACGCCCTAACCTCTTCCTGGGCGCGTTGGAACGCTTGCTGGCCTTCTACTGCACGCAGTGGAACGCAGGCTAGCCCACTACAGCCCGCGGTTACCTAACAAAGAAACAAATCAGGAAAGTTTCTGCTGGGACGAAAAGCTTTGGGTCAGTTAACTGGAACTCCCAGCCATGCATGGCTGAGAGTTCGTCTAAAACCCTAGCTCCTTCTACCCTATAAAAGAAGGGGTAGGGGTACTATTCAAAGGAGGAAAAATCATAGAAAAGAAACTCTGCCCAATTGCCGTCCATTTTGTCCCAACCCTTTAGCCTTTCCTCA
>SNQJ01S0125837.1:26426-36853 GCA_010110895.2 Picea sitchensis | reverse complement strand
CCCCGCAATGCTAGGGAATTTACTCAATCATCCTATCAGGATCCATGCACATTATCCTTTTCTCCACGAACAACATATTTATCGAGAGTGGGATTTCTTAAATAATGATTATACTCCACAACAAATTAAATAATGAGTATACTCCACAACAAATTAAATAATGTATTATTGTTTACTTGAGCAAACCATAAATCAATAGCCCGATTCCACTTATTATCTAACACCTTCAAGCTATCAAGTGTGGCTTGATCCCAAACTACTGGCTCCAATGACCATAAAGACGAATTGATAGAATTATTCCTTTTCATCCATTCATGCAACAAACAAGGAAATTCAATAAAGAAAATATCATGCATATCATAATAGAGATACCCACCTTTCCATTTCTCTGCATTCACCCTCAATCCTTGTGTCTCTCGTAGGTAAAACTCGTGTTCTTTTGTAGCAACCCAGTTTTTAATTTCCTCCTTAGATGGATTCCATCTCATCTCTTTCTTTCATCTTCCCATTAAACATTTCAGGTCCCGACAACAAAACCATTTGGTGGCATTATGTTTCCACACTTGCGTGTGTTCTTCCTCACATTGGGTGATTTAGACCCAGGTTTCATCTAGAATCGACCAAAAATAAACCCAAAGAATTGGAATATCAATCATTAACCAAGGCAGAGGCAAGTATCACTTGATATGCAGAGGAAATCATAGAGACCGTAAGGTCTTGTGATGGGGAGGATATCAATTCATACAACTATTCATCTAGGTTGGAAAGCACGTAACTCATATCTGGCAACTCATAAGGACTAAGAATTAAAACTATACACACACAAATCCCAACAAGACATGGTAGACACCAAATATATCATAAAAGAAACAATATTATTATTCATTTCATTCCATTCAACACAAACATACAATATGCATCAAGGAAACTATATTCGACAACAATAGAGGTTCATATCTTCATTACATATCTCTGTAGGAATATAACATAGTGTGAAATGCATGATCTCTTCATACTACAGACTTATGACATACTTTGTTTATATTTAAAAAGAAACACAATATTAATACAGGCTCAAAGTGAGCTCTCCATGAAGGACTCTATGTATTATCCAACACTTTCCAACTCTATCAAACAATGTATAAATATCTAACTCTAACTCTATTGTGATTGCTTCCTTTTATATCTTTCTTCTGCTTCCTAGCTTTGTCTCTCTTTCTCTACTCCACTCTCTCTACTAATGAACCGCCTCACATGCTTCTTGCACCTGCCAGCATTCCATGTAAGTTTTTTTCATCAAGGAAATCTTAATTTTCTAGATAAATATCCTCTTGTTGTTCCATGTTTCGTGGTGTTGTTGGAAGTAATCATTTGAGGATATTTCATGACGATTCCTTTCTTGATTCTAGTAGGAATATTCTTTATTTCTAGAGAAACTGACAAAACTTTGATCGATGTGTGATTATGGTCATTCTTCACCCAAAACTTTGAAAAAACTTGGAGTGTGTGTGCACAAATTCATTTGTGCATGTGTGATATTTAACTCAAAAATTTGGGTGACAACACCCAAGGAATTTTACCCATTCACTGTTCTTAGTCCATCAAGATGCACCATTTGTTTATGAGGGTCTCTCTGGCATAGATAACTAGGAATCTCACTACTGGGACCTCAAGGGAAAGTCGTTGCTAGGAATAAATACCAAGAATTAACCATAAGAAACCTTTTTGTTGCAGTGAAACATTGCAACTCATACAAGAGTTCACTCTTCAGGCCTAACAACATGTTTCTTCGATAGTGAAACTCACATTAGCGTTCACTCTTCAAGCCTGAAAACATAGTTCTTCGACAATGCAACTCACACTGGATTTCACTCTTCATGTATGAAAACCAAGGTCTTCTGCAAGCCTGACAACTTTCTTCTTGTTTTTTTACTCACCCTATAGGATCATGCACCCCTTTCACTAATATACACTTCCTCAAGCGACCCATCACTTGCCAAGGTTTTCTTATGTGATTGAATGCCAGCTTGCTACTAGAATTTCACTAGCAATCTATAACATGTGGAAATCATTCCATCTGCATCATAGGCATACATTCAATATGAGACATCATCATACAATTTTCAATCAAAGTTTTTCAAATGTGTTTTACAAAGGAAAACATAATTTTCCAAAGATGAGCTTTCTACTCATAATTGTTTGGATCCTGCAACAATAGATATCAATAGTCCTTATGGGATTACATCCCTACCATATCCAAGACCATTCTTCCTGCAATTTTCTCAATTTGCGTGCGTCCAAACAAATTGTTAGGATATCATAACAATTTTCAATCGTTAATTTCTCAAATATGTTTTATACAGAAAAAATAAATTTCCCCGGCATGCAATTTATTCTCATTATGGTTGGCTCTTGCAGTTGTACATATCAATATTCGTTATGGGATTACATCATTTCCACATTCAATACTACTCTACCTGCAATTTCCTCAACTTCCTTAAAACCAAACAAGATTGTTAGTACTCATGAGAATTTTCAATTCTTCATGAAATGATCTAAGAATTTCAATTTACCAACAATTCAATTATTTCTAGCAATTTTTGACATTAAAAGTAGAATTCAACCAATAATCATATTATCTAGAATGAAACTATCATTCAATTTACATCCATTATCAACACACCAATATTTTCATCATGCAATCAACTTTACCAATAAATAAAACCAATGTGCCAATAATCATGGCCAAATCCACATAATGCATACTTGCATTGACTCTAGAACACCATATGTTCATTTCATGTGTTCCGCCATGTGAGATGGAAATTATGGCATGCACTTGAACACATCATCCAAACTCTTCCCTGTAACACATTCGATCATTGGGATACCTTTCTCTTCAACCCATACACAACACTAGGAACATCATCCCTTAGTGCTATTGAGTATCGACAATGAGATTGCAGTCCAAACATCTATTATATAGGGGAAAACCATTATTTACTTTGAGGGAAATATATCCTTTCCATATCCAAACTAAACATGGTCTCACCTGAGGACACGTATATGTTCAGGGACACATGTCCGAAGAGTATAAAGTGCTCAGAATTTCAACATCCGACAGTCCATGAGTGGGGTGGTGTTTAGTAGAAAAATCCTCTGAAGCTCGAAGTTCCGATGCCCCAGATTTCCGAAGTCCCGAAGCTCTGGGGAACACCTATTCAGGAGTTCAGTGTTCATGTGTTTTGATGTGATCTGGTGTGATATTCTCTGAAGTCTCGAAGTCCCGAAGCTTCAGTGAACAACTATTCAGAATTTCGACATTCATGAGCTATCAAGTAGGTGGGTGTGAAATCTTCCAAAGCCCGAAGTGTTGAAGTCCTCGAATGTCGGAGTGACGTGGCATGATTATGTCACATAGGGTGACGTGGACCCACTCAATGTTTTCCATGTGTCATCATGTTCTAATCTTTTCAAAGACTTTTTTATGTAATTTGGAACTCGACATGTGTCACCTGTCGGATTGGGCCACGTTTCAACTACTTATTTCTTCCACATAGCAACCCTTGGTGCGTTATTATTGATGAGACTCTGAGAGTTCACCAATTCGACGTTCAAGGAGTTCACAAAATCTTTTGAAGCCTGAATCTCCAGAGCTTGGGAGCACTGAAGTAGGTCACCCATTTGGCATTCAAGAACTTTCCGTGTTGTGTGGTCTAAATTTACGAAGCCCGAAGCAGGGGAGCATTGAAGTAACGAAACACCAAAGTGTCAGCCCAAGAATTTGAAAATTCGGCATTCGGGGAAATGTGCATATGTTGATGCAAGAACCTCCGTAATGTGAAGCTCAGGAGAGTTTATCCAATAGTTTCTAGTTCAACATTCGGAGTGAATGAAGTGTGGAGTAGGGAGAACGTTCGAAGCCCGAAGTTCCGAAGCTACGAAGTAGAGGAGCCCCAAAGCTCTGAATATGTATCGTGCAAGAGTTTGCTAGTTCGACGTTCAGGAGAAATAAGGAATGAGGTATGAAGATCCTCTAAAGCCTGAAGTTCTAGAACCCCGAAGTCCCGAAGGTCTGGATAATAGAATATAAGTTAATATCTTGGACATATCCCTTGGTCATATGAGACTTCGGTCAAAATAAAAGAGGTTTAGTGCCAAATTGTTGTTTTCAAAGATAGTTTTTTCAAATATTCATAACTTTCAGCGCAAGACTCATAATTGAGCAACGGATAAGTTAGTGGAAAGATATTGGACAGTAGAACATAACTGTTCACCCAGAAGATTGAGTTGAACAATCAATTTCTTAGAAAAATTAGAATAAAGAAGTCTCATATATATTATTGAACCAGAATGGTTCAGATTTTCATGAAATTGTTGAAACAGTTAGCCTGACAAAGTTCTTTTGGCTGCACATTTTGTAGAGTTAACAACAACTATAATAGATCAAGATGAACACATAGTGCATAGGAATTGAAGATACATAGGGGGATTAGATCCAGGAAGATGAGATCAGAGGGATGTATGTCCATATGGGTATTGAAGGAACAAACTCCAATGGACATAGAGAAGGAAAGGATGAAAACATGAACATGGTAGAGACCATTAATATTTTGCAGGAATATGTCCAAATTCATAAAGATGATAATGAAAGGATTATGAAATCCAAGGAGCATCAGGAGGACTTCAACATGAAGTTAATGCAGATCTTGGATATAATTCAAAATAAATTAGATAAGGAGAATGGATCAAGAAAATCAGGAATTCATAGGTCTTCTGATGAGAAAGGAAGATCAAGGAGTGTTAGAAGACATCACCATCGCTCCTCAAGTAATTCCAATAGGAGAACACCCAATAGCTCCAGTTCATACCCTATCAAGAAGCAGAAGAAGATGTCTCGGGTGGATGAACTATGAGGAGAAATGAACAAAATCAAACCTCCTACATTTGATGGTGAAAAAAATAAGGATGAAGATGTTGAGACATGGTTGCTAGGCATGAGAAAGTGTTTTCAATTTTATAATTATTACTCACATTTAGAAGGAAGAATTTCTATCTATCAGCCCAAGGGAAAGACATCCATATGGTGGGATCATCTTTTGCAGGTGAAACACATCAAAGAGAAAAAATGTTACTTGGAAGGAATTCAAGAAGTCTTTTGAAAATAAATACTTGACTAAGAGATACTATGACATGAAAATGAAAGAGTTATTTGAAATCAAGATGGGAAGTATGACGATTGATGAATGTGAAATAAGGTTTTTAGAACTGTTGAAGTATGTCTCCTTCATCAAGGATGAGACAATTAATATTCAGAGTTATTTGAGTGGGTTTCCATATTTCATTAGTGACAAGATACAATATGATGATCCCAAAACTTTGAAGGAGACCATAAGGTGAGCTAAATTCCTACATGATCAGCATAAAGGAAAGAAAACTTTCCAAAACTCTCGAGAAGACAAGAATAATTTCAAGATGGAACATAGGAAGAAGGGGAATAAGCCACCATTCTTTAGAAATGGTCCTCAAGGAAAGCCAACTTCTAGAGAGCCTAGAATGACTAAGACAGGTGGGAAAAATCCAAGGCAACCACTGATTCAATGTTGGGGTTGTCAGGGAAATCATATGTATAGATATTGTCCCCACAAAAGTGAAAAAGTGAGAGTTGTTCACAATGTACATCAAGATGAAAAATGGAGGACATGGTCAGGAATGTACCCAGGATCTATGCAACGCTGAGCAACAAGCAAGTTGAGTTTCAATCACACATGATTGAAGTGAAAGGTATGATCAACAGCCAAACCATTGAAATTTTAATTGATTCAGGAGCTATTCATAGTTATATATATCCTAAGATGGTCGAAAGATTGCAATTTCCAATAAGCAAGCATGGAAAGTCTTGGTTCATGTAGCTGGCTACTGGAGCCAAAAGAAAATTTAATGATATGGTTAATACATGTCCTATGTTCTGAAATTTTAAATTTTCTAGTTACACAATTACAATTACTTAATCCAATATCAATTGTAGTAGGATAACTAAAAGATAGACAATCAAAGATACAATAGAAAACAAATACTATCCCAGGAAACCCTCATGGGGGAGAAAAACCAACAACCAAAATCCTCAATATAGATTTCTTCAACCAGTACAATGATGCACTATAGCTCTCCAAGAAAGACTAAGACCAAAACACCAAAAGAACCAGTCTCCAAGACTTTTTCCATGGACCTTATTATGCGCTCCAAGATGCACAAGAGAAGTGTGTGAGTGTGTGTCCAAATGAGAGGAACCTATCATCTATTTATACACAACAATGTCTCATGAAGAGACATGACTCTTGACCTAACTAACCCGTAATAAATAAAATACCAATAATATAATAATGTATGTTGAGAGGACTTATACAATATAATTAGAATAACCTTTTAAAGGTTTGACTAAAACAAATATACAATAATATCTTCCGTAGTTACACCAAAATTATTAATACTCCCTCTTAACTAGGAAGGTATTCTTTCCAGACTCAGACTCCAAGTATTATACCACATGAGCTCACATCCATTGATTGTTGAACATGCAAATTTATACATCCTCGGATATCCATAGTGCAACATGAATTCAACCCATGCAAACAAGGTCTATGGGTATCTCTCAGTATCTACAACATGTTCCCAAGACATCCACTCCTTGGGATGCATCAATACCTAAGCATGTGCACTCTTGTCTCAGTGTGAACCCTTTTTCATGCTGGATGAGACCCACCAAACTCAGTGCCAACCCTTTTTCATGTTGGATGAGATTTTTCCATACTTAGTGCTAGCCCTTTTTCATGATGGATGAGTTCCACTTGTCACTCCCTTTGAAGAGGAACCATGCCAAGATTTTCCCTAAAGTACTCAAACTTTGTCCTTAACAATGACTTGGTGAACACATATGCAACCTGATCCTTGGTAGTCACGATATGGATCTTCACTACTCCCCTCTGTACCATATCCCTGATATAGTACTATTTGATCTCAATATGATTTGACTTTTCATGGAACAACGGGTTCTCTGACAACTTCATGCAACTCTAGTTGTCACACAAAATCCAGGTCACCTCCAATCCAAGACCAAATAACAAAGACAGTAGCTTCTAAATCCATATTACCTTTTTGGTCATTGCACATGCTCCCACATACTCATCTTCAGCCGTACCCAGTGCCACACGTGATTTCTTTTTGTTTCTCCACAAGACCATACTAGAGACAAGACTGAAATAGTATATGGAAGTGCTCTTCCGGTCAGGAATACTGTTGGCCCAATCTAAGGCTAAGTATTCATGCAATCCAAACTCATGGTCAGATCTATAAAAGATACCATGATATAAGGTACCTTAATACATGTTTTGTTGGAACCAAGTGAACATGTCTTGGCTTCTCCAAATGTTGACTCAAGGTGTTCACAACAAAACATATATTTGATCTTGTGTTCATCATATACATCAACGATCCCACTATGTTCTTGTATAAGGTAGAATCCACAATCTCTAAATTTGTATCCTTCTGCAACTTAATATTTGATACCATCGAGGTAACCATGACCTTACATTCCAACATCTCGAACCTTTTCAATATTTCCACAACATACTTTCCTTGATTTAGGAAAATCCTATCTGATCTCTTCCAAACATCTAGTCCCAAGATGTAGTGCATCCTTCCTAAATATTTCATCTCAAATTTTGCAGCCAATTTTCTCTTACATTTAGTGATGAGATTTTCTGCACCTGTTAGAAATAGGTCATCTACATATAGCAGTAGAATCAACGATTCACCATCCTCAACCTTAAAGTAAATGTTAGGATCTTTAATTCTCTTGGTAAAACCAAAGCTCATCATAAAATTGTTAATCCTACCATACCATACTCTGGGTGCCTGCTTCAATCCATATAAAGCCTTCTTTAATCTACACACATGAGTCTCCATGTCTTGTGTCTTGAATCCAAGTGCTTGATCCACATAAAATTCCTCTTTTATTTTACCATTCAAGAAGGTTCTCTTTACATCCATCTGGTTCACCTTCCATTTCATCATAGAGGCCAATGAAAGTATACTCCTAATATAGGTATATCTTTCTATGGGAGAGAAAGTTTCTTCATAGTCAATCCCTTCCTTCTGAGAGAAACCTCGGGCCACAAATCTTGCCTTATATTTTTCAATACTCCCATCAGCTACGTGTTTCATGTTGTAGATCCATTTAAAACTCACCATAGATTTTTCCTTTGATATGGGAACCACATCCCATACATCATTCTGCATAATGGACTGGTATTCCTCTACCATTGCATATTTCCATACTTGATTTTCTGTGGCCTCTTCATAATTGGAAGGTTTTTTGCAGCGCCCCTTTTAATCGCTATTAAGAGAAGGTTATAACACCACTCTACACATAACTCATATAGGTATTATAGAATCCACGCACATTTAAACAAATAAACTCAGTTAAGCACAGAGTAAAACATATTATTCACTGCTATAATTAATAATCCATAGAATTTCATATTAATTCATATACACAGCAGAAATCATGATAACATAAGCAGTAGAGTCATGCAAAACATGATTAAAACATAATCAGATACTTATCTTTAACAGTGGTAGAATCCACCGGCCAAGTGCAGGCCTTCCACGAACCTCCCAGTCTTAGACCACACTGCTCATCATCTCAGTAGTGGGTCACCCCCAAGTTGGGACTAAGCTCCACCCCAAGACAAGGAAATCTAGGCTAGGCTGAGGTTACAGGGAAAACAACACACTACCACAAGGAAGGAATTCTCTCCAAGGAACCTCCCACGCTCACTGCTCACAGACCCTCATTCCCCACATGCTTGTTCCACCCCAGGAGTATACGCCTTCTCTGTCACCTGGACAGTCCTTCGGCTGCTAATCTCCCTTGCCTTGGGTTACAGGAACAGGCCAGACCAAAAGTCTCCGAGCTCTATGGAAGCTACAAGGTTCCTTCCAGGAGTTCTCTCCTTCCTCTGTGCACTCTCTCACCTGGAGGGAGTCGCTCACAGGTCCAACAACCTGGTCTTCCAACTTCAACCACCTCTCTCACCTAGAGAGAGTGTTGTAGAAACTGACCAGCAAGCCACACAGGGTCAAACACTACACATCCACCACAATCCACGGGAATCCAGACACAAACACCCTAGGGCAGCTCCAGACAGGTGCAACAGTATAACCAGGCTTAGCAGGGATGAGACACTTTTGTTTTCTCAATTTGGCAACACGGAATAGACTCACATTCTGGATTCTCAAGGATGTGTGACGAGTTGTCCACGTAGGGGTCGATTCAGAATTTTCGGATTAGAACAGAGAAGGGAGTATCATATTTTTCGAACAAACACAGACTCTTTCCTGAAATCAACACAGGCTTCTCATTCCGGGAATGCACACACCGGTTTTCTCAGAACCAGACACATAATTTTTGAATCACGGGGATGCACAAAGGTTCTCTACATGAGTTGGGTTGGTAGTACTATCCCCGGGCTTCATACGCGTTCAGACCATCAGGTAGAATGGGGAAGGAACCCCTTCTCACAGCTCACCCTGGTCATTTTATTCGCATGTGTCAGGGTTGACACTTTTCACCCATGAAACTGCATGTGTTCCACCAGCACGCATCTCCCTTGCATGTTCTCCCCTTGCCAAAAACTTAGGATAAAACATAAAATGCACATGTCTTTTGGGATAGTATTAAAATATTATTCCCAGGATTAAGCCCCCTAGGCTCAACACTTAGCCCCTTTTCCCACCTTCCAGCCCCTAATTCCTTGCCCACCTTATGGATGCTTAGTCCCCCTTCACTCATTCATCGTGGTCGGTCTGCACATGGTGGTGTTTATATTTTATTAATTGTTCTACGTGATTACATATACAACAGCAGGGTCCTGGCCTTTAACACTCAGGCTCCCTGGCCTAACAAACACATAAGCCTCCAGCTTATAAAAACTTGGCTCACCAGCCTATAAATCGTAATTACAATTCATTTTAGAACATGATTTACAACGGGGCTCGGCCTTGGGGACACTACAATCCCCCTCCCCTTATTTTTGCACTGTCATCAGTGAAACTTTACACAGCATCTGCAAGCTTTTCAAAAATATTCAAAAAGATGCAGGTACTCTGCCCGCATAACATCTGCATGCTCCCATGTCACGTCCTCAGGATCATACCAGTTCCACTAGACCTTTACAATCTCTATGACTCGATCCCGGAGCTGTTTTCTTTTCCTGACCAATATGCGTACAGGATGCACTTGCAGGACACCTTCTGGTTCCACCTGAATCACATTCCAATTGATAACATGATTAGCATCAGGTACATATTTCTTAAGCAGTGAAACATGAAACACATTATGTACCGTCATAGATGTAGGTAATGCA
>SNQJ01S0125837.1:8898-26416 GCA_010110895.2 Picea sitchensis | reverse complement strand
TTTCCAGAAATTCGAGGTGAATTTCGGGTCCCTATCAGACACAATTGTCTTAGGAATTCCATGCAAGCGTGCAACTTCTTTTAAAAAGATATCAACAACATCTGTTGCTCTGTGGGTGGTTTTCAATGGGATAAAATGGGCAACTTTAGTAAGCTTGTCCACCACCACCATGATTGAATCATGTTGCTTACTTGTTCTAGGTAGTTCGGTGATGAAATCCATTGTTACCACATCCCATTTCCACTCAGGATTGGGTAAAGGCTGCAGCAACCTTGCTGGGTGCCTGTGCTCAACCTTAACCTTTTGGCACTCCATACATCTGGCAATGTATTCAACGATTTCTTTCTTCAAACCCAGCCAAAAATAATGGCCTTTGACTGCTGCCATAGTTTTGTGATATCCAGGATGTCCAGCATAAGCCACGTTATGCATCTCCTTTAGAATAGCCAGCTTCAATTCTCGGACATTGGGTACATACACTCTGTTTTTATACAGAAGTAATCCATCATCTCCCAAGGTGTAACTTTCCTTGGGATGTGGTTCTTCACACTGTTGTAGCTTTTCTACAAGACCTTTGTACTGCAAATCAGTATTTGCAGCTTCCAAAATTCTGTCTTTCATCTCAGTCTGGTACATGCTAATGGTTGCAGCATGTAATTCGTGCACTTTCCTGCTGAGTGCATGAACCACCTTATTTTCTTTCCCTTTGATATGCTTGATATCAAATTCATATTCGCACAGAAACTCCAACCATCTAATTTGCCTGGCATTTAAGGTCGGCTGATCAAATAAATATTTCAGACCATTGTGGTCTGTTCTCAACTCGAATCTCTTCCCCATGAGGTAATGTCTCCATTTCCTCAAGGCGTGGATGATTGCTGCTAGCTCTAAATCGTGAGTGGCATAATTCTTCTCGTGTTCCTTCAACTTTCGGGATTCATAACAAACCACAAATCCCTCTTGGTTGAGAACTCCTCCCAAACCCTCCTTACATGCATCTGTGCACACTACGTAATCCTTATTTGTATCTGCAATCTTTAGGATCGTAGCACTAGTTAGTAGCTGCTTCAATCGCTGAAAGTTGCTCTCACATTCTTCAGTCCACTGGAACTTCTTCTCCTTCCTTTGCAAGGAAGTGATAGAATGAGCTATCTTTGAGAATCCGTCTATGAACCTCCTATAGTAGCCCACCAGACCCATAAAAGATCTAACTTCTACCACATTCCTTGGCGTTGGCCATTCTCAAATGGCCTGTATCTTCTCAGGATCCGCAGTGATCCCTTCTTCAGATATAATGTGCCCCAAGTAATGAATCTGCCTTTGATAAAATGAGCACTTGCTCAGTTTTGTGTACAGCTAGTGTTCTCTCAACACCTGTAGCACCATTCTCAGGTGTTGTTCATGCTCTTCCTCTATCTTGGAATACACCAAGACATTGTCCAGGAAGACTATGAAATTTTTTCCCAAATAATCTCTGAACACTCCATTCATTAAGCACATGAAAACAGCAGGTGCATTTGTCAGTCCAAATGGCACTACTGTGAATTAATAATGATCGTACCTTGTTCTAAAGGCGGTCTTGCTAATGTCCCCATCCTTTATTCTCACTTGGTGATATCCTGATCGAAGATCTATTTTTGAAAATATTTTTGCATCCTTCAACTGATCAAAAATATCATCAATCCTTGGCAGAGGATACTTGTTCTTGACAGTGACCTTATTCAACTGCTGAAAATAAATGCAGAGCCTCAACGTCTCATCTTTCTTCTTCACGAATAGGACTGGGGCTCCCCACATTGACACACTGGGGTGAATGTAACCTTTCTTTAGTAGCTCTTCAAGCTGCAATTGAAACTCTTTCAGCTCTGGTGTACTCATTCTATAAGGATCCTTTGAAACTGGAGCTCCTCCAGGCATCAAATTTATAGAAAAAGCAATGTCCCTCTTTGGGGGTAGTCCAGGTACCTCTTGAAATATGTCCTTGAATTCTTTGAGTATTTGGTGGTCTTCCAGATTTGATACTACATCTCGGGATGCTTCTTCCACCCGAGCTGCAAATAATTGACAGCCTTTCCGGTAACATTTCTTCAGCTGCATGGCTGAGATTTCCTTAACAGCCACGGCTCTGGGAATTCCTTGGACTGTTACCGGATTTCCCTCTTCATTCAAGCAGGTAAACCTCTTGTTACGACAATCCAGAAGGGCATGGTGTTGGTCCAACCAGTCCATCCCAATTAAGAAATCATATGATCCTAAAGGCAGAATGTTCAATTCAACCTTAGTGCTCATTCCTTTCATGTCCACTGAACAAGACTTAACCAATTCAGTGACCTTCCTCTTTGTCCCTGTGGCCAATTTCACTAACCAAGACTTCTCATGTTTTCTTCTTGTTAGATGCAAAATTTCCACCACTCTAGGATCTACATAACTATGGCTAGCCCCTGAATCAATTAAAATAATAAGTGGTCGGTTGTTGATCGTACCTTCCACTTCAATCATGTGTGGTTGAAATTCTGCTTGCTTGTTGTCTAGGGCTGCGTATATCCTCAACATTTTACTGCCCATATCCTCCATTTTTTTAGCTTGTTGAACAGTATGGACAGTTCTTGCTTTATCTTTTCGGTGGGGGTAGTCTCTGTACCTATGATTCCCTTTACAAACCCAACACTCCATAGGTGGCGGTCTTGGCACCTTCTCACTCCCTTCAACTTTCTTGGGCTCTCTAAAAGATGACTGTCCCCAAGGACTATTTCTGAAAAAGGAAGGCTTGTTTCCCTTCTGTCTCTGTTCCTTCTTAAACTTCCTCTGATCATTCCAAGCCTTCTGAAGGATAGGCTTTTCTCCTTGTTGTTCATACAACCATTTCTCCCTTCTTATGGTTTCTTCCATGGTCTTAGGATTGTCATATTGAATCTCGTCACTCATGGAAGGTGGCAGTCCACTCAGATATCTTTGAATCTTGACAGCCTCATCTTTGATGAATGGAACATACTTAAGTAGTTCTAGGAAACTTCGTTCATACTCATCAATAGTCATGCTGCCTAGCTTGAGTTCGAAGAACTCCTTCATCTTTCTGTCATAGTATCTTTTAGTCATGTATTTCTTCTCGAAATGCCTCTTAAATTCCTTCCAAGTGACCTCTTTCTCTCTGATGTGTTGCACCTACACCAACTGATCCCACCACATGGATGCTTTTCCTTTTAGTTGGTACATTGCAATTCTTCCTTCTGCACGGGCAGAATAATTCTGCAGTTGGAAGTATTTCTTCATGCCAAGCAACCAGGTCTCGACATCTTCCTCCTTCTTATGTTCTCCATTGAATGTTGGAGGCTTAATATTGTTCATCTCCCCTTTCAATTCCTCCTTTCCAGATTTTTTATGTTTTCTGGTAGGGGATGGGCTTGAACTACTGTGTGTCTTCCTATCATAATGTCTTTGGGAGTGACTAAGATGTCGGCTACAACTCCTCGACCTACTTCTTCTCCCATAGGTTCCGTGACTCTCCATCATACTTGAGTCTCTTCCCTTCTCGAGTTTCTTCTCTATTCTTTCCAGGATCTTCAAAAATTTTAAGTTTAATTCACCCTGTCGATCCCTGACTTTCATGAACTTTCGACTATCAGCTCGGCGAGCCTTGGCCTCTTTTTGAAATCCTTCAATGATTTTCATTATGTGTCCTTCCTTATACTTCTCTTTTCCATGCCCATTGGAGTTCAATCCTTCGATTCCTAGGTTGACATCCTTTCCTTCCTATTCGTCTTCTTTTTCGGAGGTAATCTGCACCTTTTCCCACTCCATACTTGGTGTTGGTTAATTGGAGTCCTGAGCTCCGTTGAACTCTGCACACGCACTCTGCAATTAAATTTGAAGTTTGTCAGGCCATTACTCCTTCGAAACAATCCATAACATTTATAAGCTAATACGAACAAGAACGAAAGACATTTTGATTCAAATAAGTTTTCTGAGCTCTCATTCGGCTCTGCAATTTTTGGGTTTTCAAAACTTTCATTTTAGGCACTTCAGGATTTTGGGACTTCGGGTTTCGGGGTTTTGGCCCACGAGGCTTTAAAAATTGCTTTCCTTTCCAACCCCCGACTTCCTAAATTCCGACTTATTCTACCTTCCGAGCCCACATACCACAATGGTTACCCACAACTACGGTGGCACGTGGTACGTTCATGAGGGTCCACGTCACTTTTACCAACGTCATCGGTTCCGCCACTCTCTCTTTTCTCCATTCCCATGTGATCATGGGTCATTATCATGGTTCAAATGAATGCAGTGCCTCTTTGTATTTTGCACCTCGACGCTATAGTAATGTCAAACCATTCGGCTTTGCAACTGTCGAACCCCAACAGGGCTAGTGACCAACCAATAGGGACATATCCCTACAAGGTTAGCAAATGGCCAATGAGAACAGGCTCCATCGCATGGTTAAGTGGAGTACAGGTGGCAGAGGGAAAATGCGGCACGGTAGACAACAGGACAGGAGGGGGCACCATTTCACATGCCACACNAATTCACCTGAGCACCGTTGATCAAGGTGAATTAATCTCCATCGTTCGAGAGTTGCACGTCCAATTCCGGACACCCCCCACCGCTAAAGGTAGAACAACAAGGGGGCTCTGGAATGAAACCTCAAACGTAGATCTAGGCGGGTGGACTCTGGCCGTCCAGATCTGCTCGTTACTTACCTTAGTGCACATTCACACCCCGGCTTAAAGCCGACATCTCTTCCTCACATCTAACGGTCATTACAGCCCCTGAGATTCCCTGAAGGAATATCGTCCGTTCATCGGGATTTAACCGCCTTCTCACATCTACCTATTATAGGTTGAGATTTATTAAGGCGAGAGCCCGACCTCTCGTCAACGGAACTCCTGAATGCCCGATTACCGATTCCCCGATACGGGTGATCTTTCAACACGTAGCCTCCTTACATCAGACAGTTTAGATCTATCCTGGGATTTCCACCATGGAAAGTCCCGATCTCTTGTCATCAGGACAACCGATCTCGCGATTCTTGATTTCCCGAAATGGGTAATCTTATGACATGTGGCCTCTGTCATTCGGATGGTCTAGATCTATTTCGGGGCTTTCACCCCTATTCACTGGGGTTTTAACCCTCAGATATCTCCTGACAGATCCAAAGGCTTTTAGGTTTTCCAGCCGAGATCTGATGGTTCAGACGGTTCCTAACTAATTCAGGATTTCACGTATCATGATTCCCACACTCCTGTGCAATTCCAAAGGGCTTTAAACCCCGTGCACACTTTCCAGATCTAACGGTCACAAGGGTTCACCTTCCCTCCTGAACAGATCCTAAAGCTCCTACACTTCTGGTGTGGAGTCCTCTCTCCCCGTGGACTTATACCACACTGGTTACGGTTTCATAACGCAGCTATACCTCTTGAGCTTAAAAACTTGTCAAGTAACTCCTTGACACTTTGGAGCAAACTAGGGTCCGCAATTGGCCTTCCAGACCCAATTTCCCCTTGCATTCTCAATATAAAGACCGCTCCACTGACCCATCTAGGCTCAGTGTCGAAACCTTGGCTCTGATACCAAACTGTAGCACCCCTTTTAATCGCTATTAAGAGAAGGTTATAACACCACTCTATACATAACTCATACAGGTATTATAGAATCCACATGCATTTAAACAAATAAAATCAGTTAAGCACAGAGTAAAACATATTATTTACTACTATAATTAACAGTCCATAGCATTTCATATTAATTCATATAAACAGCTTAAATCATGATAACATAAGCAGTAGAGTCATGCAAAACATGATTAAAACATAATCAGATACTTATCTTTAACAGTGGTAGAATCCACTGACCAAGTGCAGGCCTTCCATCAACCTCCCAGCCTTAGACCACGCTGCTCATCAGCTCAGCAGTGGGTCACCCCCGAGCTGGGACTAAGCTCCACCCCAAGACAAGGAAATCTAGGCTAGGTTGAGGTTACAGGGAAAACAACACACTACCACAAGGAAGGAATTCTCTCCAAGGAACCTCCCATGCTCACTTCTCATAGACCCTCATTCCCCACATGCCTGTTCCACCCCAGGAGTATACACCTTCTCTGTCACCTGGAAATTCCTTCGACTGCTAATCTCCCTTGCCTTGGGTTACAGCAACAGGTCGGACCGGAAGTCTCTGAGCTCTATGGCAGCTACAAGGTTCCTTCCAGGAGTTCTCTCCTTCCTCTGGGCACTCTCTCACCTGGAGGGAGTCGCTCACAGGTCCAACAACCTTGTCTTCCAACTTCAACCACCTCTCTCACCTGGAGAGAGTGTTGTGCAAACTGGCCAACAAGCCACACAGGGTCAAACACTACACGTCCACCACAATCCACGGGAATCCATACACGAACACCCCAGGGCATCTCCAGACAAGTGCAACATTATAACCAGGCTTAGCAGGGATGATACACTTCTGTTTTCTCAATTTGGCAACACAGAATAGACTCACATTTTGGATTCTCAAGGATGCGTGATGAGTCATCCATGTAGGGGTCGATTCATACTTTCCGGTTTAGAACAGAGAAGGGAGTATCAGCTTTTTCGAACAAACATAGACTCTTTCCCGAAATCAACATAGGCTTCTCATTCCGGGAATGCACACACCAGTTTTCTCAGAGCCAGACACAGACTTTTTGAATCACAGGGATGCACAAAGGTTCTCTACAAGAGTCGGGTTAGTAGTACTATCCCCGGGCTTCGTACGCGTTCAGACCATCAGGTAGAATGGGGAAGGAACCCCTTCTCACGGCTCACCCTGGTCGTTTTATTTGCATGCATCAGGGTTGACACTTGTCACCCATGAAACTACATGTGTTCCACCAGCACGCATCTCCCTTGCATGTTCTCCCCTTGCCAAAAACTTAGGATAAAACATAAAATGCACATGTCTTTTGGGATAGTATTAAAATATTATTCCCAGGCTTAAGACCCCTAGGCTTAGCCCCTAGGCTCAACACTTAGCCCCTTTTCCCACCTTCTAGCCCCTAATTCCTTGCCCACCTTATGGATTCTTAGTTCCCCTTCACTCATTCATTGTGGTTGGTCTGCACATGGTGGTGTTTATATTTTATTAATTGTTCTGCGTGATTATATATACAACAACAGGCTCCTGGCCTTCAACACTCAGTCTCCCTGGCCTAACAAACACATAAGCCTCCAGCTTATAAAAACTTGGCTCACCAGCCTATAAATCGTAATTACAATTCATTTCAGAACATGGTTTACAATGGGGCTCGACCTTGGGGACACTACATTTTTCATCCATTATGTCACACAAACATGCCATGTAGTTGGAATACGGCTTCAACCTCATACTTTCCCTAAATTATTTCTCTAGGGAATGAATTCTTTATGCATATGAGATAATATCTTGTTCCCAAGATGGTATTCTCTTCCAAGAAGGTATCTCAGTTGGTTTTGGAGGTTCTACCATGTCATGATCCTCTAGAATGACTTCCTCTAGTTCAACTGCGTCTGGAACTTTAGGAACTTCATTCTCTTCTTCATGTGCCTCTTCTACATGGATATGTTTATATTTACTAAAATTTGCATTCTCATCGAAGTTTACATCTTGGCTAATATCCACTTTCCAGTGACTAGGAACGTATATCCTGTAAGCCTTCAATGTGTCATTGTAACCAACAAATATGCCCTTTTGTCTAGAAGGGTCCAACTTTGTCTTGTTTTCCTTATGGATGTAAACAAATACAAGGAAACCAAATATTTTGAAATGGATGACTTATGGCTTCTCTCCTGAAAACATTTCCTCGAGTGTCTTTTTTTCAAGCACCATGTAGGGACTTTTATTATGCACGTACATTGTCACTTTCATCGTTTTTTCCCACAGATGCATAGGAAGATCTTTCTCATGGATCATGGCCTTTATTTCTTCCATTATTTTCCATTTCTTCTTTTCATCTATTCCATTCTGCTAAGGATTATAGGGAGAAAAAATCTCCCTCTTAATCCCAAATTCCTTGCAATACTCCTTGAATAATTCTTAGGTGAATTCACCTCCATTTTCTTATTGAAAGGTCTTTATCTTCTTCTCTGTCAAGTTTTCTACTAGGCCTTGAACTCTTTTGATTTTCCAAAAACTTTGTTCTTTTCTTTTAACAAATAAATCAAAGTTTTATGTGAGTAATCATCAATTAAAGATACATAATATACATACGCACTTAGTGAATCTGTCGACATCGGTCCACATATGTCTGAATGGACGATGTCCAAAAATCCTTTGGCTCTGTTGTCTCTATTGGGAAAGGAGTGATTCACATCCTTTCCTTCTGCACATCCTTTGCACACACCATCTAGTTCTGTTTGGATTTCTGGAAGACCTGTCACCATTTTTCTCACAACCGGAAGATATTTGTAGTGTAGGTGAGAAAATCTCCTATGCCATAGTTCACTGGGATTCACAATATCATGAACCATTGAGGAGTTTGAATTTCCTTTTAATTTATATAGTCCTCCTTCTTCAACTCCAATCACTATTGCATCATCAAGGGTCTTCCCTCTAGGCCACATAAGAACTTGACCATCAATAAATGCTACTCTAAATCCTTTCTTGTCTAATGTTGAAATTGAGAAAATATTCTTTTTTAAACCTGGAACATAGAGAACTTCCTTCATCTTCATTGGTTTTCCTGAGTTTAACTTGTAGAAATCTTCTCCAACACCTTTGATTGGATACTTTTAGTCATCATCGAATTTCACCTTGTGAGGTGAATCTTTATGAATAAGTTTAGATAAGGAGTCTTCATAGCATGTCATGTGCTTGGAAGCACCACTGTCTATCAACCAAGTGTCACTTCCATGAGTAACAATACCTATGAGGGTTGAGATAAGAACATAATCCTCATCACTTGATTCATCTTTCTCTGCAACCTTCTTGGGAGGCTCATCGTCTTCAGCTGTGTGATATTAATGTCTCTTACTTTCTTTCTTACTCTTAATTTCCATAATGAAGGGGAAATCCCTAACAAAGTGTCCCAATTCCTGAAAATAGTAACATCTGATCTTTGAGTTGTCTCTTTGACCCATCTTAAACTTCTTAGATAAATAATGCTCCTTATTTTTCTTCCCTTTCCTAGTGTGGGCAGCTAGGGATTGATCTTCATCTAGCATATTTTCTTCTCCTTTAGTTGGCCTAGATTCTTCCTAGTTACAATATTCCCAAAGCCTACTTAAATTGGGAAACTTCTTTCTTGAACAAATTATTTGGATGAATGCATCATATGACCTTGGGAGGAAATTCAAGGTAGTCATCACCATATGTTCTCCTTATACTGAGTCACCAATGGCTTCTATCTCCTCCTTGATTTGATTCACTCTTGAGAAGTAAGAGTGAAGTGTTTTTGAGTTCTTCATTTTCACATTCTTCAACTGAGATCTCAGAATCATTCTTCGATTTATGTTGATTCCCTCAAATAGACGAGTTAAGGTGTCCATCATTTTCTTTGGAGAAGATAATGATGATATATGATGGATAAGGTGGTCCTTAATGGAGTCTGCAATAATATTTTTTCCTCTCACCATGCCCTTCTTATATTTTTCCTTCGCTTCATATCCTTGAGGTTCTTGAACCTCTTTTATAATGAACTTATCCAGTTCATGTTCTTCAAGAAGGAGGGTTACTCTATACTTCCAGGCCATGAAGTTATCAGCTCCATATAAATTCTCATCGATCTTTGTTCCAGTAGTGATCCTTCCTTCTGATGGTCTTGGTTTTTCTAATGGTTGTCTCTAGAATGAAAAAAACTCTCTTTTAGGATTCTAGATCTACAACTAGATTCTATTTAGGCCCGTTCTGATACCATGTTGAAATTTTAAATTTTCTAGTTACACAATTATAATTACTTAATCCAGTAGAAATTGTAGTAGGATCATTGAAAGATAGAAAATCACAGATGCAATAAAACACTAAGAATATCCTAGGAAATTGATGCAGACCCCCTACACTCTTGGAGCTGCGTGAACTCTCGGTCAAGGATTGATCGACTTCGGGAGCCGAATTAACTCAGAGGTTCATGTCAAACCTTCACAATTGTACCCACAGGTCAAAGTCATAAAATTTGGGCACAATATCTTTTTCGGGAATTTTGTAACACCCACAGGGTCCTAAACGTGACCCTGATTGAAAAACTGTGGGCTTAAACTTCCTCCCTTCCTCACTTTGGGATTTTGGGCTTCATAAGTTTCCACTGCACTCGATTCTAATTCCTTCGAACTCTGAATGGGTGAAATATCCTCAGACTAGATCAACGGCTTGTGTTCACTCACCAACCAACAATGGAGATCAACTTCAGAATTTTGACCTTTGAGAGTTCTGAGTGTTGAGTACTCCTTTTCCTCCGAAGTATCAAAATTTCGTAGTTGATATCCACCCTCCACGTGTCTCTAGTGGATCAAAGGCCTCGATTTACTATGGCCTTCAAGACTTTTTCCATACAAGGACCCATGCTCTAATTCCTTCTAGAATGGACAATACCTATATTTTCATATCCATTGCCACGTGTCTGTCTCTAACCAATGTCAGGATTTGTTATATCTCTTCTGGAACTTCGAGAAAATTTTGGTCAATATCCTCTCCTTGTATTTATTTCAGAGTATCTAACTTATGGATCTCCAAAACTATCAACACTCGTCCATTGAAACTCAATGATCACGATGAACTCTGGATCTACGGACTTCGACAGTTCATTCTCCCTCTTTGTGACTTTCCTCTGGAGTGCCTTTTCTCTAAAGTATCAAATCTGTCAACATGTTTCCTTCAAGATGAAAGAACTAGATCTATTTTTAGCACTTAGGAACTTTGGTAGTTCACACTTCATGCTACTTCTCACCAAGCTTACCCTCCCAAGTGCTCCTCTTCTGAATTAATCAATCTTCCACCATGCCTCCTCTTGACCCAATGGTCATGATTTGGTCCACTCTTCGAGTTTCAACAACTTTCGATGTTGTGCTAACCCTTCCTCCCAGATATCTTCTTTTCTGAAACAAATGATACATTGAAACGTATCCTCCTCTGGATATATGGTCCAAATTGACTTCGGGTTTCGTAACTTCGTGATTTTTAACCCCTTCACAAAAAAAAACATCCGAACATACGAAGTCTGAAGGACTTCAAGGTGTAACCTCCTTGCACCTTCTCGATACCTAACCAATGTTAGTGACACCGAATTCTTCCGAAGGGATCTCACCCGTCACTTCACAATCTTCACCAGATTTCATCCCTTCTGTTGAATATTGTCACTATCTCTCTTGAGCTTGATTCCTCTGAGGATTTTGGCATCTGACACACTCCTTGTGACCCTAGAATCCTTGACAAAGTTTGACCTTAGATATTTCTTGAAACAAAATCTTACTACGCATTCCTTGTGCTTGACAGTCCTGATCTCTCGATACTTAGTCGATTCTTGACCCCGTGCACTCTTTGAAACACTCGATCTAAGTTTCTTGTTATCCCTCTTGAGCTCCTATGAGTCAAATCTAGACTCTTTCGATGCATACATTGCGGGAAATATGCACTCCTTGCATCTAAGCTCTGAGAAGAGAACCAATTGAAACTTATCTAATATTTCATAAGTCCATATACTCAACTATGAACAACATACATAAGCATAATGAAATAAACACACAAAGAACATATCATTCATTCAAATACACACTGAAATAAACATTGTCCAAGCATTTGGATCAATTTATGTCTATTCTATTCATTCATGAAGTATTTTTGTAAGTTGCATAGTTCTTCACTATCTCCAGACTCTCTATGTCTAACTACTACATCTAACGTTTCTTACTCTTTCCTCCTACAATCTCCTTTTCACACTCTATCCTTTTTCAACACAATACATAAAAACTTATCTAAGGAGTGGCTTTTGGGGATCTTATTCGTCCTATCTGAATTCTATCCCGTCGTCATTCTAGCAGTTACCTACTTATTCCTATTACAATAAATGTGAGTTATTAGCGGATAAGAGATGAAACTCTACATCTGTAACACCTTACCGTCGTGTAAGAATTTACAACATCCAACCATTCTTAGGCGGTGACCCAATTTTACAAACAAATTATTTTAAAAACAATATTCCCAAAATATCTCAACAACCACTCCTTCCTTGGTTTAATGCCGATTTGAAATTATGGCATGTTGAGCTGTCGAATTTCTCCTCCACACTCAACCTCTTTGGATTTGATGGAAATGCTCTTGCATCATACTCCTCTGGCTAAAATATTCATGGACTCATGTCCATGAGCTCCTTCACTGTTTTTCCATGCTTCAAAATGTCAGGTTCAGTGACCCAACTTGAATCTTCCACTGGGTGATATTTCCACTTCACCAAATATTTAGGATACATCTTTCTCCTGGTTTTCTTTCCAACTCTTTGTTCTAATATTTTCTCCATCTGAGGTTTTTCTGTTGTGGGAATTTGTTCTTCCCACAGAATCTTCTTCTAGTCATCTAGTTCTCCTACATCATCTCTCCTATAATGATACATGTATGCAACATTGAATATCGGTGATATCCCAACATTGTTTGGAAAATCAATCTCATAATCATTGGCTATAAAATTCCTAAGGATCTTGCATGGTCCTATCTTCTTCATCTTCAACTTTTTATATGTTCCCCTTGGAAACCTTTCCTTTCTTAAATGAGCTAAAACTTCATCTCCAACTTCAAATTGAACTTCTCTTCTTTTCTGATCAACTATGTTCTTATACTTTTGGTTGTTTTCCTGTATTTTCTCTCTAACTTGATCATGGAGTATCTACATCTCTATAGAAAAATATTCTACTCCAACGCTTCTGAACTCATCTTGATTCATATCTCCCAAATCTATAATCCCTCTTAGTTGTATTCCATACACTATCTTGAATGGAATTTTTCCATTGTTCCTATTTTATTGAATTTTTAAATGCAAATTATGCTTGTGCCAAAATATGATCCCACTGAAGGCCCTGCTCAGTGACTAAACTCCTTAATAAATTTTCCAGACTTTTGTTCACCAGTTCAGTCTGTCCATCTATTTGAGGGTGATATGTTGAACTAAAGGAAAAGTTTGTCCCCAGCCTCTTCCATAGATTTATCCAAAAGTTTCCTACAAACTTTGTGTCTTTGTCTGAGACTATGCTCCTGGGAAACCCATGTAGTCTCACAACTTCCCTGGAAACAAAATTGGCTATGTGTGTAGCATCGCTTTTTTTCTGGCATGGTATGCAATGTGTCATCTTGGAAAATATTTCTACCACAAAAAATATGGAATCGCTTCCCTTATGGGTTCTAGGTAATCCCAATACAAAATCCATACTAATTGCATCCTAAGGCCTTTCCAGAATAGGCAATGGCTGATACAAACCAATGTTCTTCTTATTTCCTTTTGCGTGTTGGAAAATATTGCATCCATGTACAAATTTCTTCACGTCTTCCCTCATACCTGGAAAATAGTACGAATTGTTCAGTTGTGCAAATGTTTTGTCATGGATGAAATGTCTGGCTAGACCTCCACTATGTTTTTCTTTCAACAGATTATCTCTCATTGAGCATCTTGGTATGCACAATTGGCTTCCCTTGAACAATAATACATCCTGTATTAAATATTCTATCCATGGGATTTTGTCCCCCAACAAAGGGTTCTCACATGCCTCATAATCCTCCTTAAAATCTGGATCTTCTTGGTACATTTCCTTAAGGTGTTCAAACCCTATGGTCTTCACTTGGAATTCCTGTATAATCAAAATCCTCTTGCTCAAAGCATCTATGAATTTGTTAGCACTTCCAAAAATATGTTTAGTGACAAGAGTAAAATTGTGGATGAATTATACCCACTTAGCATGCCTCTGATTCAAGTTTTCTTGGTTAGTAATAAATTGTAAAGCTTGATTATCACTATACAAGACAAACTCTTTTGGAATTAGATAGTGCCTCCACTTCTTCAAAGCTTGAATCACTACATAAAACTCTTTTTCATATGTGAAACAAATTTTCTTTGTGTCATTCAGTTTCTCACTGAAATAAGCAATTGGCCTATTCTCTTGACTCAAGACTTCTCAAATAGCTACTCCACTCACATCACATCTTACCTTAAATTTTTTGCCAAAATATGGTAAGACAATAATTGGTTGTCCTGTGATCTTCTCCTTCAACACTCTGAAGCTTTTCTCATCCTCCTGTGTCTAATTGAAAGACTTTTGTTTCTTCTTCACAACATCTAGTATGGGTGTACATATGCCACTGAAATTTCTGATAAATTTTCTATAAAAACTTGCTAACCCATGAAAGCTTCTTACCTCGAATATGCTCCTTGGTGATGGTCATTCTTTGATTTCTATCACCTTCTCTAGATCCATCTTCAATTCATTTGAAGAGATCAAAAAACCCAAATATATGAGTTCTATCTTCATAAAAGAACTTTTCTTCAAGTTTATCAACAAATTTTCTTGCTATCTCCTCATCACTAATGTCAAGTGTTTTAAATGTTCTTCCTTTGTTTTACTGAATATTAGTATATCATCCAGATATGAAATCAAAAATTTACCTATGAAGTCTTTCAATACTTCATTCATCAACCTCATAAATGTGTTTGGGGAATTTATCAACCCAAACAACATGACTAGCCTTTCAAAAAAACATTCATTTGTCTTGAATGTTGTTTTTCGTTCATCTCTCTCTCTCATTCTTATTTGATGATATCCACTCTTCAAGTCTATTTTTTTAAAATAGCTTCCTCCACTCAAGAAATCCATCAAATCATCCATTCTTGGCAAAGGAAATCTATACCTAATGGTTATCTTGTTGATGGCTCTCGAATCTATACACATTCTCCATCCTCCATCATTCTTTGGACTCAACACAGTTGGTACTGCGCATGGGCTTAGACTTTCCATGACTAAACCTTTATCCAACAACTCATGGACTTGATTCTTGACCTCTTAATTCTCTCAAGGTGTCAACCTATATGTTTCTTTGTTTGGAAAATTGTCTCTTGGAATGAGGTCAATGTGATGGTTGATACTCCTAATGGGTGGCAATGAGTGAGGTAACTCATCCACTACTATGTCAATGAAATTATCTAATGGTTCCTGGATTTCTTCATGTAAATCATCCATAGAAGTATTTGTAAGGATAACCCTTGGCTTCCTCACTACAACAAACTGCATCTCTTGTTCCTTCTTGACCTCATTCAATAGTTCCTTCCCACTCATGAGAAGTATACTTGAACTAACCTCCTTCTTTGGATCCTTGTTTTCCATTGGCAGAAACATGTGTGTTCTACCATTCTTCTCTAGGGTGTAAGTATTTTTCCTCCCATCATGAATGAAATTCCTATCAAATTGCCATGGTCTCCCCAACAAAATATGACAAACATCCAAACGAATTACATCACATAAAATCTCATCTTTATAGCCTCATATTTTAAATACAACTTTGCATTGCTGACTTACCATTACTTCATGTACTTTCTACAACCACAATACCTTGTACAGGCTTGGATGTGCAGTTTTCTCCAGCTCTAGTTTATCCACCATATCTATGGATACTAGATTATCAGTGCTCCCACTGCCTATAATCATCTTGCAAACTATGTCCTTTATTTTGCAAGAAGTCCTGAACAAATTCGTTTGTTGAACTGGTTCTTCTGCCCTCCTTCTCTGGCTTTAGAAGAACTTTCCTCATCATAAGGTTTCTCCCTCCTCCTGTTTCTTCTGCTTCCACATTCTTCCGACCTTCAAAAATGGGTGCTTATCCTCCTCCTTATTTCTTTCTCTCATGGAATTCCCAAGACATGTGTCATGTCTTTCCATAGTCATAACATCTAACTTCACCTCCTCTGCCTCTTCCTCTTTCGTGAGAAAAAGAGTTTCTTCCTCCACGATGTCCTTCCTTAGAAATTCTCCCTTTTACAGGGTGATTATGATGTTTTCCAGCCTCTTTCTTTGGATTATGGAACTTCTCTCAGAAATTTCCCTTACCTCTGTTTGAATTTCCTCCCCTATCTCACTAGCTTTGTTTTTTGGCCAAATTCTCTTCAGCTTTCAAGGCTACTTGATAAGCATCCTCAATTGTGTTAATAGACATCATGTTCATATCCTCTTGTATCTTGTATCTCAACCCATTTATATATCTGGTTATTTTCTCATCATCATTTTCCTTCTGTCTACCCCTGATATTCAATCTATATAATTATTCAATGTATTCTTTCACTAACAGACTCTTTTGCCTTAGGTTCTGTAACTTTATGAACAGATTTATATGATAGTATTTAGGGATAAATTTCGCTTTCAACTTGGCTACCATCCTGTCCCAACTTTTTTTTTTCTTCTTACCTTTGCATATGCGATCAACTTGTATTTCATCCCACCATAACGTTGCATGACCTTTCAACCTGGTTATTGCATGATTCACCTTCTTTTATTCTTCAATTTCTTCATAATCGAAGTATTTATCCATCGCACGTACCCAATCTAACAATTCTTCAACTTCCAAATTTCCTTCATACATCGGGACTTTTATTTTTTCTGTAGTTCCTATTCTCAAAAAAACTCTTAATAGTCATTCTTTTGCAGTTTCTCCTTCTACAACTCCTTCCTCTTCTACCTCTTCACTTTATACTTCGCTGATGTCACCAACATCTGGTGCTCTTCTCTGTGTTGTTTCCATGGAGTCCAACCTCATTCTGATTCGCCTCATTTCTTCTTCCATTTATGGATTCTCTCTATGCCCTCTAGGTGCCATGATACCACTTGATGATATCAACTATATTATTTCACCTTCTGGTCCTTGCCTATGATATGAAGACAAAATTTCATCTCTGATACCACTTGATGTAGACCCCCTACACTCCTGGGGCTTCACGAACTCCCAGTCAAATATCAATCGACTTCGGGAGCCAAATTGGTTCACAGGTTCATGTTGAACCTTCACAATTGTCCCCACAGGTCAATTCCTAAACTTTGTGTGCGAAATATCTTTTTCATGAATTTTGGAACACCCACAGGGTCCTCCACTTGACACTGATTGAAAAACTGTGGGCATAAACTTCCTCCCTTCCTCACTTCGGTATTTCAGGCTTCAGAATTTTCCGTTGCACTCGATTCTAATTACTCCAAACTCTGAATCAACGAAATCTCCTCAGACCATACCAACGACCTATGTTCACTCACCAACCAACAGTGGATATCAACCTCAGAATTTCGGCCTTCGAGAGTCTTGAGTGTTGATTTCTCCTTTTCCTAGGGAGTATCAAACTTTCGGAGTTGATCTCCACACTCCATGTGTATCTGGTGGATCAACGACCTCAATTTACTTCGGCCTTTGGGAATTTTTCCATAAAAGGAACTAGGGATGATTTTAAGGATGGAAATTTGTTTTAAAATGTAGAAACCTTGGCGAATCTTACTAATACTTCATATGCCAACTATAAATGTTTGGCGATATTTTTGTAAAAATATTCAAATTTATAAGGATTTTATATAGTTTTTAT
>SNQJ01S0125836.1:0-17500 GCA_010110895.2 Picea sitchensis | reverse complement strand
AATATATACTTCAGAGTTGGTAGCTATCGCAATTTTTGTGTTTGTAGCTAGAGTATGGTTATGGCCCTTATTTTTTATTTATCTTTTAAATCCTCTTATGTTTGTCATTGGCGGTCCTGTCCAAGAGTTTTAATATCAACTCACAAAAAAGTGGATTTGGTATCAAAAGGCTATCAAGTTGCAGTGTGTCTATTTCTATTTTATACTAAACATTATTTTGATTCTCCTGGGGCTAAATATGTAATTACGACAAAATCTGAATTGGCCTCCATTGCAATTGTTTGTACAATTTCTGGGATGTGATATTGTTCCCCATACCCATAAGGATCGACATGTATTTGTTTAAATACTTATAATTTGTTTAATTAGGTATTGAAGGTTAGACAATATTTAGCTATTGAAGTTGTTTAGTGACATTTGAAGTAATTTGCTCATTGTTGTATGTAGGTTTTGAAGAAGTTTAAGCCTGAGAGTCCATGGCTGAGACCTATACGAGACAAGTGAATTCTGCCAAAAATCTCCTCTTCTAATTTCTCAGGTGTAAAATCAGAGTGTCCATGGCTAAGACCTATACAAGACAAGGGAATTCTCCAACCAAAACCAACTGATTTTTTTCCTGAGAAATTAGAAGAGGATCTTTCTGAAGAATGTTTCTTGGTATAACAGATTTTTCTTGGAAAAATATGAATGGTAAGGCATTGACAAGAAGGGTAAGGCATTGACAAGAGTTTGTAGAGTTTAGAGTGATAAAATCTAGTTTTATTTTTATTAGATTTATAAGGCATTGACAAAAAGGGTTTTGGCTATGAAAGCTACACTGTGAAAAAAAGAAGTAGTTCCAATAGATTTCTATGATTTGAGAGTTGAATTTTTATAGGATTTGCATTAGAAGGTTGAGAAAATGAGACTGGTCAACAAAAACTTCATTGATGATTACATGTTCCTAGACATGAAGCCTATCTTGATTACATTCCATTTGAGTCTAGTGACATTGCCATAGTTTGGAAGCCTATGTTTGAACCTCTCTGTGAATATAATTTTGTGGTGTTGCATGACTTGTTGGTATTTGGCATTACATATGGATTGAATGGGAATACCCTATACATGTGCAGGATGTACACCTTTTAACAAGGTTGTCTATGGAGGGGGAATATGTCTCCCATGCATTTCAAGTTATGAGGAAGCATGGTCACAATAAGGATAAACCTAGCCTATATCACAAGTATGGTACATATAGGGGAGGTTGTGGTGCCATTATCTCATTGATTATTAGCCCCGAGGGCCATTTTTCTTGCTAGTTGATTGCAATCCATATCAAGTGTAAATACACCAAGGAATAATTCAACCTGGATGCCCAATTTGTCACTAAATTATGTGTGCAGGGAACTAAATTGAAATGTTTTAAGTTATTAATAGATGAAGTTTTCCAGGCGTGTGCTAATCCCCACACATAATCCACCTAATTCATCTTTGGCTATCCATTGGTTTCTTTTGGGATGTGGAAATCTAATCCCCTGTAGGGAAGATAACTTCATCCCATACCCAATCAACAAATTCTTTCATTGCAATTTGATGCTTGGAAGAATTGGAAGGACACTAAGAATTTCGCATTCAATGAGGCCACTTTCAACAAATGGTATGACTAGATGATTAGAGTTACTAAACCCATTTTGTGAATCCCATAGGTGCTACAAGTGAATAAATTTTGGTTTGGTATGGACATGGACAATACATTTATGCGTCCATGAGGGACTAATGTTGATAAATTCCATGCCATTTCTTTGCCCCATTTCCAATTGCAACAACCAATCCATCTCTTCCTTTGTTGAAGCTTGAGCCAACCAATGATTTTCTCTGGGATCTTGTAGAATTTGGCAACCGGAATGGGCTGGTCAGCATTGAAGAAACCTTTTGTGCCTTTTATAAACTTGAGAAAAATAATGCTTCGCCTCTTTTCAACATTTTTTTTTTAAATATTTAGGTCTGTCAGTCTTCCGACTACTACAGGTCGAAATTCCAATGGGAAACACTCCCAGCAAAGTGTCGGAACTATAACACGCTCTTCGGTCATGTCGGCAGGATAGCGTCAAAATATTCGTCGGTAGACCGATGGACGTCGTCGGTAGTTTTCCAGTTGTCCCTTGAAATTAAATTTTTAAAGGTCGCCAGTCATCAGACGTTAGGGGAGTCGGAATACCGACAATAGTCCAACGTCAGAAAAACCACGAGAGATTTTCCAACGCCTATTGAGCCCTCATAAGCTACGGTCGAGAGACGTCAAATGTCGGGGGTACGACAATAGGGTGTCGAAAATTCTGTCCATTTATAGTAGTGATAAAGAGAGGCCCAAACCCTACGATCATATCTGAAGGGGATAAGATCAAGAGAATACAAAATATTTCTCAAACCAAGAATACAAGAAGGAACAATTTGGATATGTTGGCAGAAGCAGCTACATCAGTTTTTCAAGGAGAATTTGCAGTTTGAGAATTTCACCTTCAATGAAAATCCTAAATTTTGACTGAAAGATGATTGATAATGGAAGAACCTTTTTGTTTCCTTGTATTTAAGATATCATTCCTCTTTTTTTTATGATTGGATGTAACCTGGACAAGGAAAGGCGTTAAAAATGTTCAAAATTGGTTTTTTGTATGGCGCTATTGGAAATTCCCACAGTCTCATACACAAGAAAATATGGGCGCTACAGGAACACCTGTAGTAGTTGATTTTGCAACAAATATGACACAGATTCATATTTTCATAATGGATAAAGGTTTTAAACAAGGTAAGTACTTTATGGATCATTATATGGAGTAAGATACCCTTTTTGTGGATCTACAGTCTATCTTGGAATACGATGATTCTGTAGATCAATTATCATTGCAAAGTTTTCAAGGTCTTGATTCAAGTGGATCATTGAAGATAAGGAAGATATTGTAAGGATAAAGAGGAAGATGTAGTGTAATAATCCAAGTGGAAAGAAAGTCAACCAAAGAGATTTTTCTATGCGAGGTTGTTGCCTTAATTATATGATCTTTTTTGTAAATTATTTATTGTTTTGTATATCAATAGATAGAGGTGGAAATTCACCCTGATCAATTGTAGGGATTAGTTTTGATGTGTCCCTGACTATCAGGTTGACCATAAATGCATGTAACCAATGTAAAACACTATATATTGGATGAAGTAGAAAAAGAACAGTTTGGATCCATGTTTTGGCTTAAAGGTTCTAATTATAAGACTATTTTGATCCATCCTACATATGTAAAGATTTTAGTTGTTAATAAAATTGAAGGTTGGTGTGTATCTCTCATATTTGTTAATCACTTCTATTTCCTCCTATTGAACATATCATTATTGTTATATGATCATATGATTGTATGTATGTGTTGAAAAGGTTTCGTTATTTTGTATAGTGAAATCTTTGCCACATGTGTGTTTGAGTCTTTTAAATATTGTTCAGAAATGATTTTTGAATGTAGGTTTATTCTTCTACTGGTAAAGTATATTAAAGAACATATGTTCTTTTATGATTTTCAGTTTTTTTCCATTTAATTCTCCTTAATCATATCTAATACTCTCTTTTTACTCAAATTGACGTTTTATTTACCTGATCCATTGCACATAGGGAAGTGGTTTTAATAGCTCATTCATCAAGATACATTGAGATCAAGTGTGTGATCCCACCACCTCTCTAAAATTATTTTCTTTAAACATTTTGAAACAAGGTGTGTTAGGCTTAACTCAACAACAATATTTATTTGACTTCTAGCGCTAACATATTTTGGCACCGCTTCCAAGGAGTGAAATGATGAGATTTTCCTTAGGTAGAATGGCATAAGTTTATAGATCTAGTTGTAGATGGTGAAACTATAACTAGACACGAGTTGACTACAATATCTTTTCACCTGGTGACTCCACATAATACACTCTGGATCCAAACAGAAAGGAGACTAAAGCCCATCCATAATATCCATATGTGCTTGTTGTTTCAGAACCTAAGAAGATCCTAAAAAAATCTAAAGCTCTTAAAAAATTAGGATCTAAGAAACTATTTCTTTTACTTCCTTCTGAAGAATCCACCTTAGGGAAAGAGGAATTTGTTGAAACATAATCATTTTACACACCCTATCTTGAGAGTAGATATAAATCCAAGGAAAACCTTGAATTCCCTGAAGAAACAAATTACATTCCCTTCGAAAAGATCCCAATCCTTGAAGAAATTCAAGAAGCGAAACCCAATCTTAGCTTCCAAGTTAATATCCTTGCTGCTGAAAAACTTGCTGAAGAAGTTCTCCAGTCTTCTCCAAAGATTCAATTGGTAAACATCCCTAAGCCCTCATCACCACAATCACCAAAGTCACCACACATATATAAACTTGTAGGTGGTCAAACAATGGATGGTACAACACCTCCCAATCCAATGGATGTTATTAGGGCTATCGGATATGCACCTTTAGTATTTCCAAATAATATTCATCCTCTCCTAGGAAATTATTACATGAAGTACCTTCCAAGATTTGACATTGAAGGGGAAACAACTCTAGAGGAGCATTTAATTGCTTTCTATTCCTTTGCTGAAATTTTTCAAGTGGATTATGATGATGGATGGATGAGGTTTTTTGTTCAAAGTTTAAATGGAGAAGTGAGGAAGTGGTTCAGGAACCTAAGAGATAACTCTATTACTACCATCACGGACCTTGATGCTACCTTCTTGAGAAAGTGGGGAGACAATAAATATGATTTATATTAAATGAAAAAATTCAACAATATTTTAAGAAAGAATGGTGAGTCTGTCTCTGAATTATCTCAAATATTTAATCGGATGTACCAGAAGATACCAAATGATATCAAGCCGGATGAAAGGTTAGCAAAGGTCACTTATGTTAATGCATTTGATGTTGATTTTTGTTTTCTATTGAGGGAAATAAGATCAACCACTCTGGTTGATATGAAAGATTCAACTCTTGAAGTTGAATCAAGAAGATATTGGATAAGGGAAAGAAAAAAGAAGACTATAAGTCTTCTTCATCAAATACCAAAAATCAGAAGATTTCCTTGGAGGAGATGGCAAGAAAAATGGAGGAAATGTCATTTGAGTTATCTAAACTCATATAGGAAAAACATAAATGGAATACACTTCAGGAAGGAAATTGAAATACAAATCAATATATAAGAACTTATAACCCTCATATCATGTAGAGGGACAAGAAGAATGATGATGATCATAAAATAAAGACACCTTACAGAATAATTATATTGGGGAAAATCAGGAAGCTGAAGAGGTAGACGAAGATTTGGATATTCATTTGTTCGGAGATGAGATTTCTCTCAGTCACCTAACACAAAATGAATATGAATATTCAATGAATGCACAGGTTGGGGAAGGTCCATATAATATTCTTTGTAACAAAGATCAACAGGGGTACAATCTTAGATCCAAATCAACGCTTGCTAAATCTGTTCCTCAAAATGACAAATTTTCTCCTGCTAAACCTGCTCCTCAAACAGACAAACTTGCTACACCAACAGTATAGACATGCAGCAAAAATCTTGAAAGAAAGTGTACAACCAGATATGAAGGTATCATCCCCATAAGAAAACAAGTTCTCATCTCTTTTCATTCTATAATGTGATATAAGTATGATCAAAATTCATATTCCTTTGACTGAATTGGTTAAAACTAATTTTTATAGGAGTCAGATTTTGAAATGGTTACAACCTTATTTTATCATAGATCATGTTTCTGATGTGATTAATCTCCAAGATGAAAAACCCACTATTGTCTTAGGTCCAATTGTATAAGAGAGGGATGACTCCACTCCCCCTTTTTATGTCTCATTAAACATTCATGACAAAATCCTTCATAATTGCATGTTAGATTCTAGAGCCTCCAATAATATTATGGCAAAGGTTGTCATGGAAGAATTGAGGTTATAAATCACTAAATCATACCATGATATCTTTTCTTTTGATTCCAAAAAAGTCAAATGTTTGGGGGTTATCAAAGACCTTGTTGTTTCATTATCTCAAATCCCAACCAAAAGTTTAGTCATGGATATAGTTGTAGTCGATATCCCTCCTAGGTTTGGTATGTTGTTGTCCAGATCTTGGTGTAAGAATCTTGGGGGATCTCTTCAAATGGATCTCTCTTATGCCACTATACCTTATTTTGGAGGAGAATTTAGGAGACTCTATCGTGAAGCTCAATTGGCATATATTATCAGTGGCAGAGATCATTCTATAAATCATCCTATCTATGCAGTTGATGTGGATTTAGGATCCTATATATTTCATAATGATAATGTTGTTCACCAATCTTTTCCTTTGACAAAACCAGTTGTTTCTCCACTGTCTGTTGAGAATCAAAATCTGCTATGGAAATTATACTTTTATGGAGTCTCATCCAGAGAAGGTGCAAGGGCAGGTGTAGTATTGATTTCTCGAAATCATTACCTTGTCTTACAAGTTATAATTCGATACAAAAAATAACATTGTTGAGTATGAGGCCTTGTTTTTAGGTCTCAGGGAAGCTAAAGAAATGAAAATTTAGAATTTGAAGGTTCATGGGGATTTTGAACTCATTGTACAGTAGGTCAGAGATGTATATCATACAAAAAACATTTGGTTGAAAGACTACATAAATGAGGTATGGGACATCCAAGAAATCAGAATGAGCAGGTTGATTCACTAGCTATGGAAAAAGGTACTTTTAAACCTCCTTTTCCCCCAAAGATGAAATATGAAGTATAGGTTAGGTATAGGAGTTCTATTCCAGACAATGTCAAGCATTGGAGAGTATTTGAGGAAGATTCTGAAATCAAAAGGTTCATTGAAGCTATAGATTATTTTTCTTCAATTTATATTGATCAAGATGAAGATTTATTTGAGGAAAATCAGAATTCAAATTTTCATAATATGATTGTTGGGCATAAGATATTGCAAATTCCCACTAATCATATCCCAAATGGTCTGGTACTTCTTGAAAGGACTTTTTATCGTAATGATGTTCATGTGAAGCTCCTTAATCCAGAAAAAGAAGCAGAGGTGACTGGTTGCAATCTTGGGACTACTGCAAATCCCAAGCATGTTAAATTATCAAAATTCCTGTCAGCAAAATACTGAGCTAAATATGAAGAACTGTTGAAGGAGTTCATTTATTTTTTTGCATGGAGATATGAATATATTAGGACCTTTGATGAAACTATCATTCAACACAAGATACCTTTGAAAGAGAATGTAAAAGCTTTCAAGTAGAAATTAAGGTAGCTTAATCCTCTTTTGTTACCTATTATGGAGAAGGAAGCCAAGAAACTTTTAGATGCCAAGATCATTGTACCCTTGAGGTATCTTGACTGGATAGAAAATATGGTACCATTAAGAAAAAACAATTGTGAAATAAGACTTTGTGTCGATTTCAGGGATTTGAACAGGTGTTCCCGGAAAGACAACTATCCATTGCCCAAAATGGAACATATATTCTAGAGGGTAGTAAGATCTAGAATGTTGTCTATGATTGATGGTTTCTTTGGATACAATAAGGTAGATATTCATCCATATGATATGGATAATACTGTGTTTACAACACCTTGGGGTACTTTTATGTATGCCAGAATGCCTTTTGGTTTAATGAATGTTGGGGCCACTTTTCAGCGAGCCATGGATATCACTTTCGTGGGAGAGAAGGATACATTTGTTGTCATATATTTGGATGACATTATTGTATTCTCTAACTCTTATGAGGGGCATCTACGTCATTTGAGATAGGTATTTCTGAAGTGAAAAAGGTAGGGTCTTTCTTTAAATCCAAAAAAATCTCATTTTTCTTTAGAACAAGGGAAATTGTTAGGTCATATTTTTTGTGTCGATGGAGTTAAAACTAATCCTAATAGAGTGATATATATTCAAAATATTATATCCCTAGAACTAAGAAGGACATCTGTCCTTTCCTTGGGATGATAAACTTTCTTAGAAGGTTTAGTCCCAACTTTTTTGAATTGGTCAAACACATAACTGGCATGTTGAAAAAAGGTAGTGATATCAAATGGAGAAATGAAGCTAAATATTATTTCTAGTCTATTAAGAAGGCTATTTTAGATGCCCCTATTTTGATTAGTACATATTTTGAAAAAGAGTTCCTGATTTTTTCTTTTGCATCTCAAGATACTTTAGTAGTTTCCCTTCTACAAAGAAATTCTGAGGGTTTTGAACATCCCATTTCCTTTTTCAGTAGGGCACTTCAGGATGCTAAGTTAAAATATGATATCATGGAGAAGCAAGATTTTGATTTGGTCAAAGAACTAAATTCTTTTAGAGTTTATTTGCTACATTCCAAATTCATTGTATATGTACCATCTAGTGATATTAAAGATATCTTGACTCAATCAGACAATGATGGAAAGAAGTAAATGGATAGCTAAGTTGCTTGAATATGACATGGAGATCAAGCCTACCAAGCTAGTCAAAGGGTAGGGGTTAGCTAAGCTTATAGTTGATTCCAATTGTAGAGATCTGGGAGTTGATTACATATGTAAAAATTCAGGAAATTTACATCCTCAAACCAACAATTCTCAAGTCAATGAAAAGATTGTTGAATAAGAATGGTACAGATATATCCTTTATTTTCTGCATATTTTCCAAGCTCCTTTAGGAATGGATAAGTATAAAGTAAGTTCTCTGAAACTCAAATTTGTTAAGTATTGTGTGAATAATCAACCTTTGTTTTGGAAGGACCCTTATGGATTTTTACGGATTTGTCTTGACAAAGAAGAAGCACAAAGACTCATGTCAAAATTTAATGAAGGAGTGCATTGGGGACATCACTTCTAGAATTCCACTGCATATAAGATACTTAGGGTTGGGTATTATTGGCCTAGTCTATTTTCTTATGTCTGTGCAAAGGTTAGATCATGTGATAAATGCCAAAGGTTTGTTGGTAAACATAAGCTTAAGTCCTTACCTCTCAATCCTGTAAAAGTGTTTGCACCTTTCCAACAATGAGCTTTGGATTTCATAGGTGAAATTCATCCTCCATCTAGTGGCCATCACAGATGGATTCTGACAACTACAGATTACTTCACAAAGTGGATTGAATTTGTACCTACAAGGAGCACAACTGATAAGGTAATCATAAGTTTCCTTGAAGAGAATATTTTATCTAGGTTTGGTTGTCCAGAAGTGATTATCATAGATAACATTGCAGCTTTCAAATCCTCTAACATGGTAAAATTCTGTGAAGACTATGGAATCAAGATTAATAATTATACTTCTTATTACCCACGGGGTAATGGCCTAGAAGAATCATCCAATAATAGTATGGTCAAGATAATTAAGAAACTTTTGGAGGACAATAAGAGGGCTTGGGATTCAAAGTTGAAATATTCTTTGTGGGATGCCAGTGTTAGCACAAATAGAGCAATTGGAAATTCACCATTTTAGTTAGTATATGGAATGGAAGAAGTCTTTCTAGTACAACTTGCTTTGCAAGTTGTAAAATTTTTGCAGGAAATTGAAGTTGAACCTAATGATGCTATTAGAAGGATTTGATAGATTGTAGAATTTCAACAAGCAAGAGAGAAACTTTTTGAGAAGGAACATCAACATCAACATAAAGTTAAAGAGACTTTTGACAAAAATAAAAAATAGAGCAGTTGCTACCTGGGAATTTGGTTTTGAAATGGGATGTCGGCAGAGAAGATCATCACAGTAATTTTGATAGACTATGGTTAGGTCCTTTTAGGGTGGAAAAGGTCTTGGACAACAACACTTTCCTATTGTGGAATTTGGAAGGTGAAGAGGTTTTTGGTGGCCCCGTAAATGGGTGTTTTCTAAAGAAATTATTTTACTAAATCCGTTGGTGGCTCAAATCCCAATGTACATATTGGTGTGGTGTGGTAGTTAGACAATAAAGGACTCCATAGCCCAATGGAACCATGCTGCAACTTATCCTTTTCAGTTTCCAATATTAGTTTTCATTTTTCAGTTTGTTATGTTTTGAATAAAGTTTCACCAAACTTTAGGAGTTGAAATAGTTACACTCTGCAGAATAACATGGCAGATATCTTGAAGCAACATAAGGAACATATATACTCAAATTTCTTAGAGTTTCACAGGGAGAACTCCATCCCCCATGGATCCATTGTTATCACATATTATTCTCTACTAAGTCTCATCTCTCATCTCTTATTTTCTCCATTTCAATGTTTTTTATATAATCTATAAATACGAATCATTAGTTTGATTAAGGGTTAAAAATATTATTAAGGGGGACAAATTAGTATTATGCTAAGAGAAATGAGGGATAGTTGGCATTATAAAAGAGGATAGGATTAATTATGCACATGTTTGTAAGACTGTCCTATGACACCACTTAAAGTTTTAAATCTTTTCATCAAAGGTCATACATCATGTCATAGATTTTGTCTCATCATTACTAAGTTAGATAATGAATTTCAAGTTGTTTTCATTCCAAATATGCCAAAAGACAATTTTATGTAGGGCGCTACAAGAAATTCCACCTGTCCCTGTTTCTTCATCACACATATGGTTGGAGTGAATTTGAGAACGTGGATCATCCTAGTTAGTTGAATGAAATATTCAAAGCAATTATCAAGTACCCAATCACCAGTCACAACATGCAATGGTGAGGGTATTTTCACCTGTACACGCCTCTTGTTCAGGATGTCACATAGATGGGTTTTTTCAAAAAATAGTTCTTTTAAATCTGGCACATTATTCATTACTCTAGTTTCACACTACAGTTGGTCAAATTTGAATTTTCATCCATAGATCCAGAAAACCCCCTATCCTTCTTGACGCAGTAATCATATCCCTTTTTTTTTCTGTGAAGAGTCCAGCCTTCTGGTCGTGACAATTAATATGGGTAAAGGTGGACACGTGAATAGAAAAGAACCTAAAGGGCCTGAGATTATGGAAGAATATGAAGACAACATACACATCTTTGATCAGGTTGGTTGGTATTTGTAATGAACCAAACTAGATGGTTATCACTATGTTGTAGCTCAGTCGTTTGTTGAATATTTTAATGGATAATGGGTCTGAATTGAAAACCTGGTTACGCAGGTGACAAAATAGTCCATAACAGCAACTTGTAACGTCCCTACCGATGGCGAAAAGTGGTTCAAAAACAAATTAATTATAGGAGGGGATGTAAATAAGTTCTTGAAACCTAAACATAGAGATCTCAATTGGGCCAAGGGTATTTCTAGGGATTGGATTGTTGATGAATGGATGGAGGCCTTGCTAATTCTTAAATGATACAACACATGTGAAGGGCTCTATTCTACTATTTTTTTTTCATCTTCGATTCCTTCTTCATTTTTCAGGAATCAAAAGGATGAGTCTACCATATTAATTCTTAAGAGATCTAAATAAGATGGCCATGAAAATTCAAGAAAACCCTAAGACCCCTCCTCATGGAATTTATCATAAGGGATTAATTAAGATACTTATTAAAGCCAATATGGGAAAATTACAGAGGACATGGGATCAATTCTTGATCCAGTTGGAGTTTGAGAAAGAAGTACATCCTCCTGCCACACAGTTGCATGATAAAGTTGTTGAGCCTAATTAAGAAGTTGCACCCATCACAAGTCAACTAGTCATTCCAAGGAAGGGTACAAGAGAAGCATGTTTAAAAATTTCAGAAGAACTAGTGGAATCTAATCCAACTAACCTACAAGAAGATGATGGGTCTTGTCATGTCCTAGGTAGAGGTAATAATACATTTCCATATTCCCAAAATACTTATTCTAAAAGGACCAAAAGGTTGGAAAAACCTAGGGTATTGAAGGAATATCAAGAACCTGAAACAACAGAATAATTTGTATATCCTGTACAACCTAAATATCATTCCCCAAAGATCATTCCTCCTATCTCAATATCCTCTAACGATGATGCTTCTAGATATAACATTTTGATAAGAAAAAGGAGCACTAGGCCTCGAAATAAATTCAGGTTGAAATCCAAAGCAATGTATAACCCTGCCATTAAATATAAGGTTATCATTATTGATGAAGAATCTACAAAACCAAAATAGGATCCATCAACAAACAAGAAAATTCCTATAACTAAGATTGAGAGGAATAAGTATAAGAATGGAGGTCTGGCAACAAACAAAAACACTCCTACAGCAAAAGACAAAGCTTCTGCAAGAAAATAGAGTAAAAAGAATAAGAGAGGCCCAAACCCTATGATCAGATCTGAAGGGGATAAGCTCAAGAGAATACAAACTCGTTCTAAAACCAAGAAGACAAAAAGGAACAATTTGGATTTGCTGGCAGAATAAGCTACATCAGTTTTTCAAGGAAAATTTATAGTTTGAGAATTTCGCCTTCAATGAAAATCCTAAATTTTTACTCAAAGATGATTGATAATGGAATAACGTTTTTTTTTCCTTGTATTTAAGATACCATTCGTCTTTTTTTTATAATTGGTTGTAACATGGGCAAGGAAAGGTGTCAAAAATGTTCAAACTAGTTTTTTGTATGGCGCTAAAGGAAGTTCTTGCAATCTCATACACAGGAAAATATCGACGCTACAGGAACACCTGTAGCAACCGATTTTGCATAAAATATGACACAGATTCATATTTTCATAATGGATAAAGGTTGTAAACAAGGTAAGTACTTTATGGATCATTATATGGAGTAAGATACCCTTTTTTTGGATCTACAGTCTATCTTGGAATACAATGATTCTGCATATCAGTTATCATTGGTGAGTTGTCAAAGTCTTGATTTGAGTGTATCATTGACGATCAAGAAGAGCTTGGAAGGATAAAGAGGAATGTGTAGCATAATCATCTAGGTGGAAATCAAGTCAACCAAAGATATTTTTCTATGCAAGGTTGTTGCCTTAATTATAGGATCTTTTTTGTAAATTGTTTATTGTTTTGTATATCATTAGATAGAGGTAGAAATTCACCCTGAGAACTTGTAGGGATTAGTTTTGATGTGTCTCTGACTATCAGGTTGACCATAAATGCATGTAACCAATGTAAAACACTATATATTGGATGAAGTAGAAATATAACAGGTTGGATCCATGTTTTGGCTTAAAGGTTCTAATTATAAGACTATTTTGATCCATCCTACCTATGTAAATATTTCAATTGTTAATAAAGTCGAAGGTTGGTGTGTATCTCTCATCTTTTTTTATCACTTCTATTTCCTCATCTTGAACATATCATTACTTTCATATTCTCATATGATTTTATGTATGTGATAAAACAAATTCTCTATTTTGTATAGTCTTTTAAATCTTGTTCAAAAAGGATTTTTGAATGTAGGTTTATTCTTCTACCAGTCAAGTATATTAAAGAACATATGCTCTTTGATGATTGTCAGTTTTGTTCCATTTAATTATCCTTAATCATATATAATACTCTCTTTTTAATCAAACTGAGGTTTTATTTACCTAATTTGTTGCACATAGGGAAGTGGTTGTAATAGCTCATTCATCAAGCTACATTGAGATCAATAGTGTGATCCCCCTGAGGGACGGAGGAGGAAACCCTAGCGCTCTGCAATGCTTCCCCTGCACTTCTGTCACATGACCCAAACTCTCTGCCACGATACCTCCCATATGCTACAATCTATAACAGGCAGACCCCAAGACTGATCATTCAGAATGAGTCCAGCGGAGGGGGGGCATCCCCCCTCGTACAACAACAAAACCACCAACGATAGGGCAGGCACAAGAGCGAAACGTCCCTCCTTCGAGTCGTTGTTGCAGCTACGAGACCAACTCCTATCCAAAGAACAAGGGCTATGGAAAGAGATGGATGTGGAAGCAGGTACGTCCCATCCAAAAGCACCTCGAAGCTGGGAAAAGGGAAAATGCATCCCACAATCAGAGAAACCCCCAAGGTATCTCATCATCTCAACAAGGGTGGGTGAACACACTCATTTCATGAGTGAGCATGCCCTCATAGGTAAGTTTATGGGATTATGGCCATCTGAACATGACCTAACCCGCTAGATCAAGCACTAGTGGAACCCTAAAGGAGATTATGAAATCCATCTAATCTCCAAAGGATTTTTCCCAATCATCATGTACAACCTGGAGGATAAGGACATAATTTTTGAAAATGGACCATACTTTTACAACTCGGAAGGGATTTTCCTATGCTTCTGGATAGACAGATTCAACCCAGACAAGGAAGATTTTACAATAGCTCCAGTATGGATCTGACTTTACTCTCTGCCCCGAGATTTTTGGCTGGAGGAAATCCTCATGGGAATAGGAAACACAGTAGAGCACTATGTCAAAGCTTCAAAGACCACAAGGCAAAGAAAATACACCTCATATGCTTGAATCTATGTATACATGGACATCTCCAAAGCTCTTCCAGGATCTATCACTCTGGAATATCAAGACGAAGACTGGAAACAAACGCTAGACTATGAACACATTCCTTTCCGCTGCCAGAAGTGTCATGAACATGGCCACCTTTTTAGGGATTGTCCACTAAATATCGAAGAAACCAAAGCTAGCGAGGCCAAGCAGAAAGAAGGATTCACTACGGTCACAAGAAGGAAGAAAAACCCTCCAAAGAAACAACAATCAGATCCCAAGCCCACTATCCTGAACAAAAACTCATATGAGATCCTAAACCAGCTACCGGAAGATGAAGAAATACAAGATCTGCACACAACAAAATAGTAGGCGAAAGGGAAGAACCAAGCTACACCCTCATCGATCCAAACCAACGAGGCCAGGCCAGAAGAATGCGGCCCCATGGACACAGACATCCACATGTAGTTGGAAGACCATGACCTAGCAGGCATAGATCTGGAAAAAATGGAAGAAGCCCTAAACCAAAAGGATCTGCAAGCCCTCCCTGAAGAGCAGCTCTGCAAAGTCCATAAATTTTTTCTGGACTCCACAGTAGGATCCACATCCAGGCTGGTTATAGCCACATATCCAAGCTCAGAATCAAAGAGGATACCCCAAGAAAACAAAAGAACAGGATGAAAGTCAACCCATCAGCTTATCAAGGAGGCGGGAAATCTCATGCTCAATTCTGGGCAGATCCAAAATCTCTCGGAGGGATACCTCCACCCAACCCAACAAAACTTATGATGAAGATCATCACCTAGAACATAAGGGGACTTAATGGTATATCCAAACAAAGGATCCTACGAGACTCGATCCGATCAGAAAAACCAGACATCCTGCTACTACAAAAGACAAAATGTACAAGACCAGAAGCATAAATCATATTCCAAAGAGGATGGTGTGGTTGTGAATCCATACACACCGACTCCATTAGAGCGTCAGGAGGATTAGCCATATTATGGAACCCCAATACTGTCACCCTAAGGGAACCATTCTCTACCTTAGGCATGCTTACCGCCCACTTCATGATCACAGGGTTAGCTCAGGAAGGCTACATCACCAATGTCTACGGACCTCTGAGTCAGAAGGACAAGGACAGTCTCATGAAGAAAATAGCTGATATCAAAACCCTGTTGCGCATGCCCAACTGGATCCTAGATGGTGACTTCAACATGATCCTGACACTAGAGGAGAAAAAAGGTGGAACTATGCGACTGGAGCCTGACAGTGGTAAGTTCAAAACCCTCATCGACTCACTAACTCTAATAGACATAGAAAATTGCAATGGGACTTTCACATGGTCCAACCGCAGATCGGGGCACCAGCAGGTGGCTTGCCATCTGGATCGCTTCCTCATAGAGGAGGAACTAATAGAACGGGATCTAAGCATGGAGAGCCTCATTCTTCCAAGGGCAGGCTCAGACCATTGGCCAATTTCCTTCTTCCTAGAAACAGGGACCGTGCCGCAGCACAAACCCTTTCGATTTGAGAAATTTTGGCTATCACACCCTGACTTCCATCATCATGCAAAGTATTGGTCAGCCCAAGTGGAAATAGACCATGGAACCTGCATGTACAAGTTCCAGCAGCGTCTTAAAAACTTTAAAAACTCGCTAAAGTTATGGAACATGCAAACTTTTGGAAACATATTTCAAAACATGCAGGCTATCGAAAACGGGCTAGCAGAACTGTGGGAAATATTCATTTCAGGACCAGAACAATAGACCTAATGAAGGAGGAAGTAGAGCTCCAAGCAATTTTAGAGGAAAGGAAAAATCAAGAGGACATACTATGGTGACAAAAATCCAGAGTCCAGTGGCTCAAAGAGGGTGAGAGGAACACAAAATTCTTCCATAGAGCCATGATGCACCCTTGCTACATCAATCAAATAACGCATATGGAAGATGCCCAAGGAAGCCCAATCAGGGAACACAACCAAATTGCTGAAGAGATAACACCTACTACAAAGATCTCCTAACGGAAACCAATGAGGACAGAACGACAACAATTCAGAGGATAACAGGGCACATACCCTCCCTTGTGACTCCAGAATGGAATGAAGCACTAATGAGACCCATTACTCAGGAAGAAGTGGATCAGGCAGTTAAAGAAATGTCATCAGGCAAGGCACCTGGACCAGACATTTTCACCACTGACTTCTTCCACCATTGTTGGGACCTAATCAAGGAAGAGGTGAGGCAGGTCATGGAGGAATCGCGAACCTCCGACCAAGTATTAATAGCCCTCAATGCAACTTTCCTCACTCTAATTCCGAAGGAGGAGAGGGTAACCCATCCCAAGAAATATAGACCAATCGTACTCTGCAATGTCATATACAAAATCATTACAATGGTGATTGCTACACGTCTTAAGCCAATCCTGCCCTTCATCATCTCCAAGGAACAATCCGACTATGTAGAGGGACGACAAATCATGGGCAGCGTCATTCTGGCTCATGAGGTAATCCACTCTCTCAAGATGACTAAAACCTGAAGTATGCTTATCAAACTCAATCTTTCAAAATCTTTTGATAGATTCAGCTAGCAGTACCTTCACTCTATGCTCGAATCCTTTGGCTTCTATCTTCACTAGGTTGATTGGATCATGAAACTAACCTCGTCAGCCTTTTTTTACATCCTGGTAAATGGTGTACCCTCCCAACCTTTCACTCCCTCCAGGGGCATAAGACAAGGGGAACCTCTTTCCCCCTTCCTCTTCATCCTCGTGGCGGAAGGTCTAGGGTGTTACATCAAGACAGTGATACTGGAAGGCACCCTTAAAGGCCTACCCTTGCATAATATTCAGCTAGCACCCTCACATAGCCAATTCGTCGATGACACCCTCCTATTGAATACCCCCACTGCGTGAGAGGCCATCAAACTCACCTCCATTCTCTCTGAATTTGTAGAAGATTTAGGCATGGCCCTCAACCTCGACAAATCCAAAATCTACTTTTTCAACACTCCGATAGGGGTCCAGAACCACATCTCAGGACTCCTGGGCATACCCAAGAGCTCCCTTCCATCCAAATACCTTGGCATTCCCCTCACAGGAGCTCCAACGTGATCCATTTCCTTGGACAACTTTCTTCTCTCCATCTCTAATAGGCTTAACAATTGGACCTTTAGACCTCTCAACA
>SNQJ01S0125834.1:26426-60293 GCA_010110895.2 Picea sitchensis | reverse complement strand
ACACTGTTCTTCATCACAACTTTCAGTTCCTCTGTTAAATTGTTTTTATTGAGTTCATATCAGGTTGGTAATCTTGTGATTCTTAATACAGTGACTGGTTGTTCTGGTTTCTCTTTCTTTCTTGGAATCTTCATGTTCTTCCTGGTGTTTTTCTTTAGCTCTTGGGTCCATGGAGTTTCTTATAGATTACATGCCCTAAAGATTCCACTTCTTCATTTCATTATAGAATCATGGATGTGGATGGACAACCAGGGATACTTTAAGGGTTCTCTTCGAAGAAGACTTCTTCTGAGGTTGAACTGAACACGTATTGTCTTTCATGGCTGCTACCATGGATATATACTTCATCATCCTCAATGGATCATAGGATTAGCTCCCTCCAAATCCTTGCTTCATGTATGAGTGCATATAATCAACTCCCTCCGTCTAACAGAGTCCACGCTTTCGTCTTATTGTCTTCTGCAAAACGCCATAAGTCTTTCTCCAATTTCCTCTTGATTGTTGACTTCTTTCTGCCTTTGCTTCTTCCAAGTCTCTTCATGATTGATTCTGATTTCGGCTTTCCTTGTATAATGATAGCAGTCTTTATCTTATTGTTCTTCCATAGGTATAATTCTTCTTAGAACACATTATCTTTCAAGAAATAGATATACAAGATATGTACAGAGACGATGCAAACAAGATATGTCCAACAACTAAGAAGAGTATTGTTACCTTCGGAAGAAGAAGTCTCGTTCATCCTGCTTCGTCTTCTTTGTAGGTTCCTTTTCTTCGGCAACCGATGCTTCGTGTTTCTCCTTCCTTTTCTTTAGCTCAGGATAATGATTCTTGTAGTGACCATACTTTCGACAATTGAAGCATTGTATTTCTAAAATATCTTTCTCTCGATTTGGCTTCCTCCTTGAACCAAGCTTCCTTTTGTTCCTGAAATTCTTGAATCTTGTTGTGAAGGCTTGATGATCGTACTTCTTTTGGGGTTTCTATTTTGCATTGATCATGGATTCTTCTTGAGCACAGCAAGTCCAAAGTTCTTCAAATGTAGGATACTCCTTCCTTGTGTTCATGCTTGCGGCAAATGCATCCCATGTCTTGGGAAGACCATTGAGTACTATGTTTACCAATTCCTTCTTTGAAATGATCTCTTCAATAGCTTGTAGTTGATCTCTTAACTGGGAGATCCTCGCAAAGTATGATGTTGTGTTATCATCATCATTCATCCTCATGTCACGGAGCTCATTCTTTAGACTCATTATTTGTCCAATGTTTCTGACTTAGAAGAGGTTTGTTAGAGCATCATACATCTTCTTAGATGAGTCGAGATGGGAGATGTAGGGTATCAAGTGGTCTTTTCTAGAGTCCACTATGATACTCATGGCATTGATGTACCGTCTTTGAACTTCTCCATAACTGCAACGTTTTGCGGTTCCTTCTCTTTTCCTTCTTCAAACTCTGGTTCCACGATCTTTCCTTTCATGATATCCAACACTTCATTATTGGCAAGGATGAGGTCAATCCTTGTCTTCCACACTCTGAAGTTAGAAGCTTCGTCTAACTTGTTTTCTGACTTCATAGAGTAAGTCATGGCTGCTTTGACTTGGTCAACCCTGGATCTAACCAAAAACTCAAACTTGACGTCTTGGCTTGCTAAGAGTACCAAGAGATGTACTAGGCTAGGGCGCACTGATCTATCCTGAAATTAGGTCCATCACTTCAATTAAGGTGCCTCAACGAGAGGATTAGGGTTTCTACAATTGCACCTGATAGTAACCCTAATGGCAGTGCTATGGTGATTGCTCCTGCTAGAAACCCTAGCGGCAGTTCTTTAACGAGCTTAATATCCTTACGGCTATGTTTCCTTCCAGCGGTTAGACTGGATGAAGGAGGTGTGGGCCCATAACCTGTTAGAATATGAATGAATGTGCTTGTTTTATCATTGACAATATCGCTATTGTCACCCAACCATAGGTCAAAGCCACCCTTCGAGCACCTTAACCTTGACAGAGAATCACTCTGAAAGCAAACCCTAGGCTAGATAGCCAAACAAAGGGTCGCACACCTTTCCCCAAGGATAGAGCACCAAACAAGAGTTGGTCAAATAGTCCAAACCCTAACCAAGAGATAGTCCAAGCCAAACGTGATCTGCTAGCTGCAGCAGGTGCAATGGCAGCTCTCCTCCAAACCTGCGCACAAAATTGGGCACTGCAGTGCGCAAAAGTGTTGCCCTACAATTCTGAGACTACCTGCCAGAATGAAGACTGGCCTCCTGTATTTATAGTAATTATGGCTTAACTGTTTGGGCCGACTTCTCATTCTGGGTATCTATGTGTTCAATATATATTATTTCTTCTAGCCGACTTCTTCTCTTGGAGGCTAATAACCTAATATCAATTATCCTCTTGAGCCAATTTGTCTTCTAGGGTTATTAGCCAACTCATTAGGGTTTCTTCTTGCTTCCCAGAATATTCTATTCTCGTCAGGTTTACACGTGGAGGTAAATACCTCCCGCAGCTGCCATAATATCAACAGTGTGCACCTTTGCCAAAGAGAAGTACTTGCTAAAATTTCCAAAACGTGTGAGGAGGATATGATTCTACAATGGAGAATCATCTCCTACTTATATTAGACTTTGACTAATTAGCAAGGGCATCTTATTGACACAACAGGGCCGACCTCTCTAAGTCAAATACACTTTATTATTATATTTATTATTATAATTAATATTCACATTATTAATTATCTTCCTTATATTAATCAAATTAACATAGGGTCGACCTATACACTTTACATAATAACTAGGGTTACAGGTAGGTCAGACTCTTGAACAATATATAGCAAAGGATCTGATACACCCATTGGTGCTCATCCACTAGGGGCCACATCCATGGGGATGCCATGGCCCTTATTCACTGCATCACACAAATGAGCTAGGTCCTTAAACGTTCACCTATGCTCGTCCATAGGCACGTCTGCTCTACAGATCTGCTTTCCCACTGCCACCAACAGGTGGATCATCTAGAGTCTTCTCATCAACTCTGTTGTTGTTCAGAGGAGGCCATCACATCATCTTCGTTCGTATTCTCATGATGATGTGCCTAGTGCTTTTCGGGATTTCCACGTTCACCATGTGCTCAGCCATAGGCACCTCCTAACTCAGCAAATCGCTTTTCCACCGGATGATCATATAGAGTTCTTCTCTCTCATGTCATGGAGGAGGCCATATACATTCCTAGCCCTTGTCCTAGGCTGGAACCACGAACACTTTATTACGGGCTTTCTCTCAGGTTTGTAAGCTAAGAGAAAGACTTCAGATAGCTGCTATGTTCCACATCTCATAGGTTTGTAAGCTGAAGGATGTCTCCCATAGCTGCATTCATCAACAAAAAATATGGTTTTTGAGTTTTATTTTATTTATTGTTGATGACAGTTGACTTCAGAAGTTTTGGACAACATGTTTTCTTTGGATATATGAGTAATATATTTTTTGAAAATAATTTCAAATATCAATGAGATAATTGTCAAATGTGAATGTGATGATGGGAGTCACAAGGAGGAGTGTTTTGCTTAATTAACTAGTTATGTTATGATTGTTAAGAGCTAAAGGGAGTCACAAGGGGTCCCACCTACTAGTTATTATCTATTTAAAACCCTTATTATGATTAATTACTCTTCCCCCCTAACTAAAAAGTTGGTTGAGTTTTTCATTAACTTAACTAATGAGGTAGTTCAACTACTTCAACCAACTCTAATTTGCTTAAAAGAAAAAGGAAACGAAGGAACAGGAGGAGGATAGAAGGAGAAGCATACTAAGGTTTGCTCTTTGAGTTTATGTTGAGATAGTTCAGTTTTCATTCATTCCTTAATTTATCACAAGCCTAATTATCGTTTATGATAGTAGGGTCTTATTGTAGACACCAAGATTCAAGGTTGAATTACATCACTCAAACACTTGTTTTTCAGAGGTGTTGATCTATCTTTGTTAGTCTGTGTAGACTTGTTTGTTTGTGAATTAGTTTTCATGACTAACAAAGGCTATTGTGCAGAGTCGAGTGGACAGCAATTTGTGGCAAGCTAGTCCATCTTTTAGAGTTCAATTTTGATTTTCTGTCAAAGGTTCTTTTGTATGTTCCATCGGCGATGTCTAAGTTTGACTTTGGTCCGAAATTTCTTCACAAAATTTTGTAAAGAGAATGACTCTTTGGTGAATTGGAATGAAATAAAGGATTGTTTTATGTCTCATCTATCTTGATTATCATTTTGTTGTCTTTACTTATGTATTTACATTTATTTCAGCAACTGTTATATTCAGAAAATCATATAAAAAAAGAATTTTCCAGCAAGCTCTTATTTATAAAAACACCAGCCTAAGCACTTGTAATCAATACTTGTGAGTTAGGATATTAATTTTGATGGCTATAAACATAGGGTGATATTCCCGTCTATTTTACTTTAGCCAAGCAGAATCTGAAAAYGCTTGAGTAAGATTATTTCATATATTTTCCTCAACAAACTAGATAATTTATAATAATGAAGAAAAAAGGATAATGATCTATATTCCAATGGCAGGTCAAAATTCATTGTACTCCTATTATCTCTACTCATCTCCCTCGCTATGAACTATGGTTGGGATCTCCCAATCGACCAAAACCCCCTTCCATTGTTACAGTTATGTCTTTTAACTCCTCTTTTGAAAGATTCAATCATAGGCAGGATACTTGATTCAATTACATTTCGATTGTTGCTAAAACGCATGCTTCTTCAAACTTACGAAGAATATGATTAGTATTCACTAGGCTCGGTGATGTTGACCTAGTGGTTTTACAACAATATTAATGGGGCATCTTTTCCAATTTCCATCAATTGAGATGAAAACTTGATTGCAAAAACCCAAAACAGGTTTTCTCCTTGGGTTTTTCTCCAATCAACAATAGTCTCAAAAACTCTAATATGAAAAGTCCAACGAAGGATCTCCCTTGGTTTTTTTCAAGTACCCCTTTCACAAAAAACCCTAGTCCAAAAACATGGTACTTCTTTTGCTCGACAATCAAACTTGCTCCATCCTCAATCAATAGTCCTGTATTTTTGCTCAAAGTGTTCAACATACAACTCATATCTTCCCTCTGTCATACGACTCCTCTCTTTGCTAATAATATGGTTTGCCCTTCGGCTCAACATTTAGCGAATCTAGTGGCTAAACCTTTTATCGAGCAAACGATACCAAGCAAGCCAATCTTCCTTCCTTTTCTTCATGAGCAAAGACTTAGTCATGTCGCAAATTTCCAATCTTTGTGCTCAATCTCTCTTTGTGCAATGAGATGATAACTTCCTTGCTTAAGGATCTAATCTATTCATTTCACTCAACGCTTTGAGTTCTAGATGGCTAGTCTCTTTCTTGAGAACAACCAACCCCCATTATCGAGCACAAATCAATGAGCACTAAAATATTCCATCCTTTGTTCAATGAAGTAATCCTTTTCTCAAAAACCTCCACTTAGCCCACCTTTTATGAATCTTCAAACTCGGGCTGCCACAAGCCTTGCCCTTTCTAGGAGGATCTGATTTTGGAACAAACATTGCCCTTTTGGGTGGCTTTTGGTCCCGAAAACTAATTTACTTTTGAGGCAATTTCAAGTCAACCATTTCTCATCTAAAACACTTACCATTGTTGAAAACTGGTGTTTTAAACCAACTCGAAATAATCCATGCTTACCTATGTTAAGGTTTAAGTTATTATTAGGTTTCTTTTCAATTCACTAGATAACCATAGCATAGATAGGATCACTTAGAAATACACAATCACAAGAAACACATCATTTATCCTAGGAAACCCTCATGGGGGAGAAAACCCAGCAAAAACATCCTTAATATAGATAGCCAATACAATGCCAAGAGAATAAACCAAATAATACAGAAAGTCCTCTCCCAAGAATGTGCCTCTCTCTCTCTTCCTTCTTCTCCAGATGTAGCTCTAAACTTGCGTTCTGATGAACAAGTGAGTGAGTGAACAAATGAGGCGCTAGCCTCTCTTATTTATACAATCTGGCAAGCGTTGAACTATGATGTCTTTTCACTGCCTGGGTCGACTTCTCATTCTAGGTGGTTATAACCACTTTATTATATTTTGGCTGGGTTGCCGTCTCATTATGGGTGGTTATAACCACTTTAATATATTATGGCGGCAACTTTTAATTTAGCCTAATACAATTAGGGTTTGACCAATCCGCAAAAGGGGATTTGATCATTTACAATACCTGGCATGATCACTCCATAAAAGGGGATTGATCTAATGAATAATAGATCAATAATAATTAGAATACTCTTTGCAATTACAATATTTCAACACCCCCCCTTAACAAGAAGGGTATTCTACAACAGCATCAGGCGAGAAAGAGGGCAACATCATCAACAACATCTTGGAACATCGACTGACATATCTATAAATCATCTTAAGTTTTTTATCCTCATCAATATCATCATTCACAGCAGGGAGTTGGAATGGCATCATCATCCCCATCAACATGAGGCTAAGGTAACATCATCATCATCGACATGAAAGATGAAATAACATCATCATCATCATAATCATCTTCAGCAAGGAGCTGAAGTGGCATCATCATCATCATCTTCAGCAAGAAGCTGAAGTGGCATCATCTTCAGCAAGAAGCTAAAGTGGTGTCATCATCATCAACTTCAGCAAGATGTTCAAGTGGCATCATCGTCATCAATTGCATCAACATGGATTAGTATAACACTAATACATCATCATCATCAATAACAACACAAGGCTGATACAACATCAAAATCAACAATATCACAGCACAAAGGTTGGAGCATCATCAACAACAACAACATCAAAGCACGAAGGCTGGAGCATCATCAACATCAACACTAGGTTGAGAGTCTTCAGCACGAGGTTGGCATCACAGCACGAAGCAGACTACACAATATCATCAGCACGAAGYTGGCATCACAGCACGAGGCTGGCACATCATCACAACACGAGGTTGGCACATCATCACAGCACGAGGCTGGCACATCATCAGCACGAGGCTGGCATCACAGCACTTAAGCTGGSACATCATCACAGCACGAGGTTGGCACATCATCACAACACGAGGTTGGCACATCATCACAGCACAAGGCTGGCATGTCATCAGCATGAGGCTGGGATCACAACAATTAAGTTGACACATCATCACAGCACGAGGTTGGCACATCATCACATCAATTWAGCTGGCATCACAACAMTAGGYTGGCACATCATCATAGCAATTAAGATGGCATCACAACACTAGGCTGGCACATCATCACAACAATTAAGTTGGCATCACAGAATTAGGTTRGCACATCATCACAAAATTTAAGTTGGCATCACATCACTAGGTTGGCACATCATCACASCAATTAAGCCAACATCACAACACAACAATTAAGTTGGCACATCAACATTTTGTGGTACTCTGAAAGTCCCTAWGGCGCTGCCTAGGAATCATAAGATTCCCTAGGATATAAAATCCTTATGGAGCTACCACGTGGTACTCTAACAGATCGTCCTTACCGGACCTTCGGGATCTGCCCAGGAATCATGAGATTCCCTAGGATTATAAGAATCCTAACGGAGCTACCACTACTGATCAGGATACCATACTATCATCAGCATTACTCTCCCTTTCGAGGGAGGTCCTTTCGAACTATACCAAGCTTGTCTCGAAAGTGCTCAAACTTTACACGAGATAGAGGCTTAGTCAACACATCAACAACCTGTTCATCTGTGCTAACATACTGGAGCTTTATGGCTCCTCTCTGCAACATATCACGAATGAAAAGATATTGAATCTCTGTGTGCTTCGACTCATCATGGAACGCAAGGTTCTCCATCATCTTTATACAACTCTGGTTATCACATAGGATCATGGTGGCTTCCATCTCCAAATCAAATAGATCTGTCAACAACATCTGAAGCCATACGGCTTCACAACTGACAAAACATGCAACAATATATTATGTTTCTGTCGTGCTTAGAGCAATGTTGAATTGCTCCCTACTCTACCATAAAGTCATGGAGGATCCCAGACTGAAACAACATCCTGAAGTGCTCTTTTTATCAGAAGCACTTCCAACTAAATTTGAATCGGTGTAACCACTTGGACTAAAGTCATGATCTCTAGTATAATAGAAACCAAAATCCAACGTACCCTTAAGGTATCTCATCATATGTTTTGCAGCAACAATGCGAACACGTCTGGGTTCTACCAGATACTGACTCAAAGTAAAACATATATCTAACCTAGTATTCGTCAGATACATCACTGAACCAACAATCTCTCTGTGCAGAGTAGCACCAACCAATTCTGACGAGGTATCTACCAAGAGCTTCAACTTCGTGTCCATGGGTGTGTACATGGATTTACATTTCAACATGTCAAACCTCTTCATTTTAACTTCATACTTCCCTTGGTTAAGGAAGATCTTCTCTATGCTCTGCCAAACTCAAGACCTAAGAGATAATGCATTTAGGTCTTCCATCAAACTCTGTAGCGAGCTTCTTCTGTAATCTGAGATGAGCTTTTCTTCATCTTGATAAGAATACATCATCTACATATAGTAGTAACATCACTGGCTCATCATTCATAACCTTGAGATGAAAGTTAGAATCAACTTTACTCTTGGTAAATCCCAAGCTCTTCAGGAAACTGTAAATTAAGCTCTAAGAGCCTGCTTCAATACATATAGAGCTTCCTTCAACCTGCAAACCTGAGTCTTTCTATCTTCAATCTTCAAACCAATTGTTCACATTACATTGTACCAATCTCGCACACTTGCTCAACTGCAACTCAATCTGCACCAACATGTGTTAGCTCTATGTGCTTTCTACAAGGCACTATCTGTCTCATTGTCTGGGAGTATGTCCTCTACTCTCTCTGCAACTAATCCTTCTAGAATCTAGGACTCTACACCTGCAGCTGCTCTAAGGCTGAGAATGAATGCTTCATCTTCACTGTGGCTGCTAAAATCTGAGTAACTCCTCTTATTCTATCACGACAACAGTTTCATCCGAAACTGAGAGTGGCTCAATAACGGATACTGAAGCTAGCTCTTCTTCTTTCATGGAGGTAACTTTATCTTTCATTGTAGTCATGTCTCCATGACCCAACTAATGTAATGCAACAACTGCCACTTGAGTTTAAATATGGGGATTGCTCCCCCTGCATCCCATACTATATATGAATCATGGTTGTTCTAGTTGTCTTCATAAATACTGGAACTATTTCTTCAATAACTGGAGTAAGTGTCTCATCACAGTCTTCTCCCTCTTGCTGGGAGAATCCTCTGGACACACATTAGGCTTTGTACATCTGCAACATGCTTGATCTGCATAGATCAATCTTGGATGTCAATACTGACTTCTCTTCTTAGTCTCACGAAAGAATCCATATCCTAGCCTTTTTTATTGGCTTTCTTCTCTGTCACTGAAACAAGGGAATCTTCCAAGGAGATTTCATATCTCCTAGAAGTTTCTAAAGCTATGATCTAGTCTTCTCACAGCATCTGTCTCCCAGTCCTGGAAGTTGTCTCTTCATCTGATCCTTTCAGAGATCAAGCTTACTTTCGATTTCTTCTAAGTCTACAAGGACTTCATCATCTCTTACAGGGTATACTTGGTGTTGAGTACCAAGTCTAAATATGAAACGCAAACTCAGGCTTCAAACGAGTTCTTCTTCCTTTCAAGGTGGCTTCATTAACCTTTGAACAATTTTGCTGTGAGTTCTTGTTCTAATGTTCGGTCATCTTTGGAGCCTTCTGCTCCTTTCAATAAATCTTCATATGAGATACTCTGAATCTCAAAAGATAGCTTCTTCTTCATCTTCTTTGGTACATGAGTGTATATGGTCATGTACATAGTCTACTTCATATCTCATCTAATATGTTGCCTTTCGCAACCTTCACTATAGCTTCCTCAAGGTCATCACATGTGACCTGTCTGAAGCAAAGATCAAAATACAATATGAAATGAGGTCAACACTCTTATAGTGTTGTGATCAAACATTCCTCCATGGTAACCTGGAATCAACACAAGAAGTTTCTCCTAGAGGAGATGTTAGTTGTATTTGTTACATTAAGCATTTTTCTCAATATGCCCACATCCTACCAAGTATAATACTCTTCAAAGATTGCTACCTCAACTATAGTATTTTCTTGACATTTGCACGTTTTGAATCTTATCAACTTAATCAATCAAACCCGGAACTTGGAGTTTTGTTCTCAAGAATGAGTGTGTTGCTTTTCTTCCAAGTCTCCTTCACTCAATATGACAAGTGCTTTCTTCAACCTATCTTATGTACTAGGACAATATGCTATCTTGACATAAGGTTGGGTTAGAGAACAAACTCTATGATCTCAACTTTAATCTGTCTAATACATTGACTTTAATTTTGACCAAAGGTTAGTATGATGGTCATAGCTTCGACATGCAATCTAGATCAAAATAATGTCATAACAAATAGATGCATATCAAAATAATCAAACATGGGTTGCATTATTCCTCTGAATGTGTTGGATCTTGAGATCCTTCTGGATCTATGGCAAGAGATCCTTTCTCCTGCAAATACCCTTTAAAGTTTAACCATTTAAACATGTGTGAGTACATACCTCTGATGGCATTTGCAGGTAGTGGCACCATCTGGTAGCAGCGGTAATAATCATCAACTCTTAAGAACTTCAAGGGTGACTGCAACTTATTCTGAAACTGCAACTACAACTACAACTTATTCTTAAACTACAGTTGCAACTGCAACTTAGGGTTTTATGAGGAAACCCTAATTTTTCAAACTTCAAATTTTGAAATTCTAATCCAAGGGCTAGATGCGTTGAGCTGAGACGTGTATGCTGGCACAGTTAGATTTCTGAAAATCCAAATTTTGCCCCCTCAAATTTGACCAACGGATTTCTAGACTAGTGCTTATGGTTTTCTAGTACTTCTGGTTTTCTGGTACTTCTGGTTTTCTGGTACTTTTGGTACTGGTGAAAACTAGGGTTTCACTTTCTGGGAGATCTATCCACTGAAAAGGTGCACTAAAAGTGCCAAAGTGTTCCTTGAGGAAGGGCGCACTTTTCTATATGGCTTTTGGGCTGAAATTCCTCTTGAATAAAAAGCCCTAATTTTCATGTACGGCAATAGTGACGTTTTTCTTCTTCTTGTGAAAGATGTTCTCTTCAGCTTAGCTCTGATACCATGTTAAGGCTTAAGTTATTATTAGGTTTCTTTTCAATTCACTAGATAACCAGAGCAGAGATAGGATCACTTATAAATACACAATCACAAAAGACACGTCATTTATCTTGGGAAACCCTCATGGGGGAGAAAACCCAGCAAAAACTTCCTTAATATAGATAGCCAATACAATGCCAAGAGAATAAACCAAACAATACAGAAATTCCTCTCCCAAGAATGCACCTCTCTCTCTCTCTTCATTCTTCTCCAACTGCAGCTCCAAACTTGCACTCTGATGAACAAGTGAGTGAGTGAACAAATGAGGCGCTAGCCTCTCTTATTTATACAATCTGGCAAGTGTTGAACTGGGGTGTCTTTTCACTAGCTGGACCAACTTCTCATTATGGGTGGTTATAACCACTTTAATATATTTTGGTTCAGTCGGCATATGATTATGGATGGTTGTAACCACTTTAATATATTATGGGGTCGACTTTTCATTTAGCCTATTACAATTAGGGTTTGACCAATCCGCAAAAGGGGATTTGGTCATTTACAATACCTGACATCATCAATCCATAAAAGGGGATTGATCTAATGAATAATACATCAATAATAATTAGAATACTCTTTGCAGTTACAATATTTCAACAACCTACACAAGTTTCACAATTCTCCTCTTGCAAAATGACATCTTCACCCAATTTGTTGTGTACTTTGAGTACCAAACCTTCAAAAAAGGATAGCACAAATAAACCTTCCACTTCCTCATCCAGCATGAAGGTTTGAACAAATCATGATTCTCTCCATTTATTACAAAGTCAATCCCATTAGGGAGGTCAACCAAAAAGCATTCCATGCCACCTACTACAAAATCTTAAACAAATTGTACCTAATGTGTTTCATCTTCTTCCTCAATCGTTGTAAACACCTCATGTCAAGATGTGACCACACAAAGTCTCTTGTATTAAACCAATAAGCAAAATGGTGTTTATCATGTTAACATTTATTGTGCCCTCCATATTTGCTCCTCAACATACCTACTAATATGTTGTATGAATTCCATGAAATTACTAGCTTTTCCGCTAGACTTTGAGCTCGAATTGGCATGAATGAAAATGTGATGTAGCTTGTCCTTGAACATTAATGGTAGGAATATGGCATTGAGAATGTCATCTTACAGCAACAACATGCATATGTGTTTAATTGCAAGGGAAGGTAATGGTGGAGACAACTTCTATGTGTGAAAACAAACTCGTCGAAGGGGATGATTGATTGGTCATCAAATTGAATCTCTAGGTAACGGATTTCATTGGAAAAAAAAGGGCAAGAATCCTGTCAAAAAGGCCATCGAAAATAATGGAATCACCATTGTACAAACCCTTGAATTCAACTACATTCTAAAGATTCGGTAAATGTGTTGAATTTTGTCTTCATTATTGCATGTCACTAGATGAGATCTAAGAATGGGAGTATCATTTTCGACCACCATTTCTTAGTTCTCTTCCTCAAGGTATTAGGCACAAGGGCATATGTAGAGTAAACTTGGTTGTCCACACAAGCACCTGTCATTTCACAGACATAGGGATAGTTGTGTGCTTTGACGTTCCTTTGACGATGGGAAACTACCAACAACTATCGTTCTTGTTGGCTCGATTCTCCAGCAATTTTTCCTCCTGAATTCATGGGATTCAACAGGTTCAACTTGTTATCAAGTCATCGATACCTTCAACTTGTCTACATTGAGACTCATGTTGCATATTTACCCTCACCTTAATACCATAGTGAGATCACGCCTACTTACATCCAGATATTTGTTTTCTCAAGGCCCAACATTGGATCTTGAATTGCCATTTCCTTCACAATCGAATTCTGGGTTCTGGGAGCACATCTGCAATGGGGTTGATATACACACACATGTAAAACAAACTTTTGTTTTTTCAATATAGAAAAATAAGAGGAGCATGCACATGCATCTAAAGAAAATTTACCAATTGGAAAGGAATGTTGAGACCTCCAAAAAAGTTGAGGTATTTTAAATGGTTTTCTAATATTTCATATCCCTCATTCGGAAATAGCTTCAACTTTGGAATGTTCATAATGAATCATGCTCCATACCTAAAATAAGAAAGGAAAGACAATGTAAGAACATGGGAGTTTGATGGTGTTAGGCAACAAATGCCAAAATAGCATAAAAATAGAGAGAGAAGAAGCTCCATGCCTTGAGAAATAGATATACGAAAGAAAAATAAGCCTCTTCAAGGGGGCAACCTTCTTTTATGATAGAACAAATGTACAAGAATGAGATGAGATGATTCTAAAACTAGGTCTCTTTAGTGTATATATATATATATATATATATATATATATATATATATATATGAGACAAAGGGTACAGTTGCAATTAAAGGGTTTATCCAACAACAATATTATAACAATAGAAATATAACTCGCTATCTAGGGCTTGACATGGGGTTTTATGCTTGACATGGGGCTTTGTCCTTACTTCCAATCCTCTACAACACCTTATAGGGGCCATATTACTTGGGTATTAATTTATTGTCCTTATTTTGTTGCTTGAGGGACATATGTTTGTATGGTTGTAACCTCAAAAATACCCAATCCCCTACCACTTAAAATTCTCTTTCACTGTGATGTTGATATGCTTGTTGTTTCATCCTATTTTGTGTTATAACCATGTTGTCATTCAATAGTTTAAGAACCTCTTGTTGGTGCCATATGTGGTTCTCCACCACTTGAACCTTAACATTCCCTTTCAAGGGTGATGTTATGGATGGGGAATGATATTCATAAAGTGCCATAAATAGGGACATTTTTTATTAAGTATGGAAGGATGTGTTGTACCACCTGTTAAGGAAAAGATACGAAATGATTTTACTCAAACATTTTCAGATCATGCTTGGCTAAAGTAAGATAGACAGGAATATCACCCTATGTTTATAGCCATCAAAATTGATATCTTAATTCGCAAGTATTATTTACAAGTGCTTAGACTGTTTTTTATAATTAAAAGCTTGCTGAAAAACTCATTTTTTATGTAATTTTCTGAATATATCATATGCTGAAATAAAGATAGAGACAGAATTAAATACACCAAGTCAATAATCAACACATATGAGACATAAAGCAATCATTTATTTCACTCCAATTCATCAAAGAATCATTCTCTTTACAAAATTTTCCAAAGTCAAGCTTAGACGTCCCCGATGAAACATACAAAAGGACTTCTGACAGAAAATCAAAAACTGAACTTGAAAAGTTGGATCAGCTTGCCACAGATTGTTGCCCGCTAGACTTTGCACAATAGCCTTGATCAATCATGAAAACTAATTCACAAACAGACAAGTCTACACAGACTATCAAAGATAGATCAGCACCTACGAAAAACAAGTGTCTGAATGATGTAATTCAGCCCTGAATCTTGTTGTCTACATACAATAAGACCCTGCTATCATAAAAAAGAATTAGGCTTCTAATGAATTAAGGAATGAATGAAAACTAAACTATCTCAACAAAATTCAAGAGCAAACCTTAGTATGCTTCTCCTTCTATCCTCATCTTGTTCATCCCTTTCATTTTGTCTTTAAACCAATTAGAATTGGTTGAAGTAGTTGAACTACTTCATTAGTTAAGTTAACTAAAACCTCAACCAACTTTTTAGTTAGGGGGAAAAGTAATAAATCATAATAAGGGTTTTTAAATAAATAATAACTAGTAGGTATGACCCCTTGTGACTCCCCTTTAGTTTTTAACAATCATAACACAACTAGTTAATTAAACAAAACATATCTCCTTGTGACTCCCATCATCACATTCATATTTGACAATTTATCTCAATGATATTTGAAATTATCTTCAAAATATATTACTCATATATCCAAAAATAGCATGTTGTTCAAAATTTCTGAAGGCAACTGTTCTCAACAATAAATAAATAAATAAAACTTAAAATCCATATTTTCAGCTCTGAGATGCAATCCTTCCCTTGTTGATGTTGTCACCTTTTGATCTCTCTGAATCTACCGTTGGTTATGTTGAGCCTTTAGGCCTAATCTTGTTGATCACATGAAAGCAATCATCCATCACATGCATCCAGGAGGACATAGATTTATCAAATCCATAGGATGGTGAGGAAGGGGCAGCAGTGGATTTTCCTTTGTCAGGGGCATGGTGGGCCTCAGTTTTCAACCTTTTGCTAGCATGGAAAGACTGAACTGGTGAGTGGGCAGGGGCAACTTGGACAATTTGATTGATAGGCGGACGAGCAGGTAAAGACAAATTGGGCCAGCCACGATGTTCGGAGACTGTCGGGTGGACAATCTCTTGTCCTCCGTCATTTTCGAGAACCTCGGGTTGCAATGAGACATGAGGGGGCATAGGAATACCAGGGGCTTCTGGAGCTTGGAAGGAAGGTCTTTCAGGCCTAGGTTGGACCACTCCTTGCCCAATCCAATAGAAAAACCCAACCTGAAATAGTTGGCCTAACTCTTGCGAGTTAGCATCAAAGTGAATGGAGAATCTTGGCCTTCTAGGGCCCCTGTTCCAATTACCTCTTCCTCGATTACCTTTGTTGTGGCTACCTCAGCTGAAAAAACTCATTCATGTATGCATGATTGATTAGCAAATAGTTTCTTTAACAACCATACATGACAACTCTTTTAAAATATGAAATAAATTTTGGCTCAGCAACATATCAGACTCATGCAATCCAATCCATACAAATTGTTTAATCGTTGTCAATAAGCATGGGGTGAACAAAGGTTCTTGGATATGCGAGGGGTTTGTATTGAATGAAAAATGTTAAAATGAGGAGAAAAAGAACATGATTATTGTTCACCGACAACAAACAATTCACTGAAATGTAAACCAAAGAACATATCATTGTAATCCATCCATATGATCTCAAACTGTCATAATACGGAGCTCCTCTTAACTATAATAGAATTTTAGGAACAGGGAGTGAGCAATGAATATGGGAAGGCGAGGGGATCGTAATTAACGAAAAGTGAAATAATGGTCAAGAAAAAAAGCAGATATTGTTCATAAAATTAATTAAGTAATCCATAAAACCATTATGTATTTAATGCAAATGTTTCAACACGAACCAAATAATCATTGTGATCAATTAAACAATTGTTGTGTATAATTTAATCATTTATGTGTATTAACTTGTTCACTGTTCGCAATTAAATCTTTAACACAGTGTCATCAAACTCAAAATAATATGCCTTATAAAACAACCTATATAAAAGTTTTGTTTCTTCTCATTTGTCCCAATTAATATTTAAAACAATTTCCAAATGAACACACAGTCACATGTTTCCACTCTGTTCAACATCAAAACATCAACCATTGTCCATGAAATACTTCCTCAAATCAAAAACAGACACAAAAATTGTGCCTGATTCCATTCCTCTAATCAATTTAATAATCAAATTGCAATGAAACCATACTGTTATAAAACACATGCCCATCTCTGATGGTGTAATCAAAAGATATCTATAAACATATACAGTGGACAGCCAAGTCACAACTATCACGATTTTAAATTGCAATACTCTTGATTGGCAATCAAAACACACGTTAACAACAACCGTCATTTCAACTTATACCATGTTGTAGGAAACACACAACCCAGCGCATAACGCAAAGAGGCATACTCCCAATCAAACCATAAACAATGTTGAGTCAACAATCCAACTGTTACAACACAAGAGGCAGTGACTGTGCGCCCACTTCATTTCTCGAATCAACCAATTAACCATGTTGAGCTATTGATCTGATTGTTATAATAAATAATGTAGTGACTAGATACCAAAAAAATCAAAACCACTGTCTACGCTATTAGCAGATACAAGCCAACAATCAACCACTATCGACAATACTCCAACTCACAACAGTTAGCAATATACCCGATAGGATATAAATGGCTCCATTTATTAAAAACGGGCTTTGAATAATCAAGGGTTCGCTCTGTGGAACCAACACACGGAGACTGGAATCGACCACCAACAGCAAGTGAGAAACTTTCGAGACAACACAGTGGACACACGGGCCATATCACCAATAGCTTTGCAATACAAGGTGATAGTTCACCAAGCATGAGAGATTATGAACAGAGGAGCAGAGGTTCCTCACGGGCCAATAAATAACAACGAGAACACGCAGGGCATAACACTCGCGGTTTTCCCCAATCAACCCGAGTAATGTTGATATAAAAATAGAGCCATGAAATAGCAATCAACCCCAAAGCAAGCCCCTTGGCATAATAGCCATCATAACCAACTACGTAGAAACCAATAGTATAAACGAGCCCATACCCAGGTGAAACGATATGCAGTGACACACAGTGGTTCGAAATCAAACCCAGCAACCCCATAACAGCAAATACGACCGGGCACGGTGACAAGAACTGTGTGGAGACAACCGACAAGTCTGGACCGAATGAACCCTCCAACAAAAACTCATAAGGACAACTAAGAGCCTTCATGGCTTATACCACTCAGAATAATCAATGAAAATGTGACTTCAACCATCATTTTCCATTTGCAAGGAAAACCACACAACAATCCATTCCAGAGAAATATCACAAGTTTTCATAGTTGCCAGTCTCAAGAAAAGCACAAACCCATACGTCACCGAGCCAATATCTATTTCATAAGCAGAGCGAGTTCATGGATGGCGAAAAAGACATACTTGTAACCAAAAAGTCCTAAAAACGCAAGCTTGGTCGAGCAATTCTTCCCTTGCATGAAAATCGAAGCTTAACCACAACAAACAGCAATTGAACAATAGCCAAGGTAGGGTGACAGCCAGTGGGAGAGGTATAGAATGATGTGTAGTAAATGCACGTCGCTTCCATCCTTTACTCATTAAATCACTTAGTACACGCCAGCCAGCCATCCATTAATCTATTCAATTAATCTATGCATCGAAACTAACATCCATTACTTGTCAAATGTGCCACCCATATCACATTTAACCATTCCCAACCATACCATAACACATATCAAATGTGATTTCATATAACTCAATAAATCGTATAGCCACTAACTTCGTTAACTAAGACTAACAATAATCCCTTTAATTTCATTTGTATATAATGTAGCATAGCATAGTATAGGATAGCTCCTCTAGATTTATTCCATATTCCTTTTATCTGTTTTCATGACTAACATATGTTTTGTAAATCTGTAATATGTAATAGATCATGGCGCAATTAGCATGGAAATAACAGTTCACATAAGCCCTCATGATACAGAATTGAGAATTTAGAGTAACGAAACCCACACATATCATGAATTATCCATCATCCATTTGTTGCGAATAGAACCAACATTTGAACATCAATCATGCTCAAACCTGTAAGCAGTGTCGAACAGCAGCATAAACATCAAATAAGAACCAGATCTGATCCTCCAATCTACAAGGGGGTCCCACCTACTAGTATTATATATATTGTTAGCTTATAATAATAGGCTTTAGCAATACTTTGCGGGCAAAATCCTCATTGCGATTTTTATTGTCAACACCACCATTCTACCAAAGGCAACCACTTGACCCATTGTGTTTGCTTATCAGATGCAAAAAACGAAGATATCCTTCTAGACATTTATTCACAATCTCAATTTTCCCATTGGATTCAGGATGGTAAGATGAGTTGTGAGCCAATTGAGTACCCACACGAGAAAATAATTCAATCCAAAAAATTTCCTATGAAAATTAGATCATTGTCACTTAATAATCTTAAGGATTCCATGTAGCTTTTGAATTGTTTCCATGAATGTTACAACTATTTTTCTTCCTTTAAAGGGATGAGAAAGAGAGCGAAAATGGGCGTACTTAGTCAATTGATCCACTACTACCATGATGACATTATTTCCTTCATATTTGGGTAAACGTATAATAAAATCCATTCAAACTTCTTCCCAACGTTGACTTGGTAAAGCTAATGGTTATGTTTGAGTTGAGAATTCTTACATAAATATAAGTGATCTTGATACCACAAGAAATCATTCTTTCATACAATTTTATCTAATGCACTTGGGTCCTCTTGTAGTTGTTGAATGAACGTACATATCTTCTGATCTTCCTTCCATTCTATCCCCGCTTCTTCCACCCAATTAGGTTGCAGAATAGAAATAGGACATAGTGAACACTCAGTTTCTTCTTCTTTCCTTGAAAGTACATCTACCACCATATTATGTTTTTATTTTTTGTAAATAATCTCAAAGTCATAACCTAGCATATTTCTAACCCATTTTTGTTGCTCTTTCGAAGATAATCTTTGATCCAAGTACTTCAAACTATCATGATCTATGTTTACTTTGAAGTGTCTTCCTATTAAGTAAGGGTGCCATTTCTTAATTGCATGTAGTATGGCCAACATTTTTTTTCATAAATGGGTTTGAGTAAGTTCTTTCCTTTAAGTTGGTTTCTTTCAAAGGCAAGGACCCTTCCTTCTTGCATTACAACTACACCAATGACATGGCCTAAAGCATCAAACTCCACAATAAACATTTCTGTGCAGTCAGGTGTGACCAAGATATGAGTTGTACACATAGCCTCCTTAAGTTTTCAAAAAAGCTTTGGTTGCTTCTTGTGTCTAAGAAAATGCTTCATTCTTTAATAATGATGTTAGAGGTGTTCTTATTTGACCAGAATTCTTGACAGATTTGCGGTAATAGCCTATCAATCCTAAGGATCCTCTAAGTTTCTTCAAGGTTTTGGGGATTGGCCATTCCATCATAGCTTCAATTTTGTTAATGTCCACTTTGACACCTTCATGAGATATAATATGACCCAAATATTCAACTTCTTGAACCCCAAAGGTAAACTTGGAAAGCTTTGCATATAATTGTTTCTCTTCCAATAGTTTTAAGACCTTGTCAACATGTTGTACATGCTCTTCCCAAGATTTGTTATAGATTAGTATGTCATCAAAAAAATACTCACTAAAACTTTCCAAGGAAGAATTTGAAATTAGAATTCATCAAGCTTTGAAATGTTGAAGGTGCATTAGTAAGGCCAAATAGCATAACTAAAAATTCATAATGACCTTCATGTGTTCTAAAGGTTGTTTTGGGAATGTCTTCTTGCCTCATTATGATTTGATGATATAACAGAGATCCAACTTAGTAAAGAAAATTGGTCCATGTAATTCATATAATAATTCATCAATGGAAAATATAGGAAACTTATCGTTGATGGTCATTTAGTTGAGTTGTCTATAATATGGACACATACGCCATGAACAATCCTTTTTTGTAACAATCACCATCGGTGAAGAGAAAACACTTTGGCTAGGTTGAATGATGTCGACTTGTAACATTTGTTGAATAATATGCTTAATCTCACTCTTTTGTGCATACAAATACCTATAAAGCATAATGTTAGTGTTAATGTTTATGCCATTATTATAGTTCTTTGCATTTCAATAGATAAGAGCAACATAAGANATGTGTACCTTTGAATCTTGATTAATCAAACCTGGAGCCTTGTCCTCAAGAGTGGGTGCTTGCTTTTCTTCCAGGTCTCCTTCACTCAAGTGACGAGTACTTTCTTCAACCTGTCTGTTGTACTAAGACAACACGCTATCTTGACATAAGGTTAGGATAGAGGATAAGCTTTGTGATCAACTTTTAATTCTTCTAATAATTTGATCATAGCTTCAACATGAAACACTGATCAAGATAATTTCATAACAAACAGATGCATATTAGAATAATCACACCTGGGCTGCAACATTCCTCTGAATGTGTTGGATCTTGAGATCCTTCTGGATCTATGGCAAGAGATCATTTCTCCTGCAAATACTCTTTAGGATTTAACCATTAAACATATGTAAGTACATATCTTTGATAGCATTTGCAGGTAGTGGCTCCATCTGGTAGCAGCTGTAATCATTGCCAACTCTTGAGAAAATTTCAAGGGTGATTGCAACTGGTTCTACGGCTGCAACTGCAACTGGTACTGCAACTGCAGTTGGTTCTAAGATTGCAACTTAGGGTTTTATGAGGAAACCCTAATTTTTCAAACTTCGAATTTTGAAATTTTGATCCAGGGGATAGATGCGTTGGGCTGAGGCGAGTTAGTTGGTGCAGTCGGAATTTCGAAAATCCAACTTTTACCCCCTCAAACTTAATTTGCGGATTTTTGGACTAGTGCTTCTGGTTTTCTGGTACTTTTGGTACTCTGGTACTTCTGGTACTCTGGTTTTCTGGTACTTTTTGAAACTAGGATTTCACTTTCCAGGAGATCTAGCCACTGAAAAGGTGCGCTCTAAGTGCCAAAATGATCCTTAGGGGAGAGTGTGATTTTCTAGGTGGTATTGGAGCTAAAAAGCTTCACTTTTGAAAAAACCTAATTTGCAGGTACTGCAACAGTGACGTTTTTCTCTTGCAAAATAATATGCTTAATCTCACTCTTTTGTAACATTTGTTGAATAATATCTTAATCTCACTCTTTTGTGCATACATTTTGTGAATAATATGCTTAATGTCGACTTGTAACATTTGTTGAATAATATGCTTAATCTCACTCTTTTGTGCATACAAATACCTATAAAGCATAATGTTAGTGTTAATGTTTATGCCATTATTATAGTTCTTTGCATTTCAATAGATAAGAGCAACATAAGAACAAGATCACTGAGAAATACACATTCACATGAGACACAACATTTATCCTGGGAAACCCTCTAGGGGAAGAAAACCCAGCAAAAACTTCCTTATCATAAATTGCCAATACAATGTCAAGACATAACTCAAACCAATATGGATAGTCCTCTCCAAAAGATGCGCCACTCTTCTCCCTCTCTCCAAATTGTAAGCTGCAGCTTGCCTCTTAGAAAATGAGCAATTGAGTTGTGATCAAATGAGGTGCTAGCCTCCTGTATTTATACAAGTTCTGGCACGTGTGAAGTGTCTCTTCACTGGCAGGGTCGACTTCTCAATCTGGGTGGGTAAACCCACCTTTATTATATTTTTGGGTCTCTTAATTAACTGTTGGGGCCGACTTCTTATTCTGCCTATTATAATTATCTGTTGACCAATCCGCAAAAGGGGATTTGATCCTAATACAATTATCAACATCATTAATCCACAATGGGGATTAATCCTATGAATAAAATAACAATAATAATAAGAATACTCTTTGCAATTACATTATTTCGACAATTAGGTGGTACACTTCCTAGTTGTAAATGAATAGCATCACCATGATCTCGAGCGGGTGGAATCCCTTAAGCATCTCTCCAAATACCTTGAAATGATTGTTGATAATGTTTTGGAGATCCACTGGAGTAGAGCATATAGATGTTTGAACATTCGTGAGCACAATTTTGCAATTACATCACGATGTCCTTGTTTGAGTAATTTTTTCATGTTGTTAGAGCTTATCACTTTAGAGGGTTTCCCTTGGATACCTCTAAGCTCAATTTTTTGGCCTGCTAAGAAAAATCTCATGAAAAGATCTTGAAAATTAACGCCCATGGTTCCCAATGATTGTAACCAATGGACCCCTAATACAACATCAACACCACCCATTTGGATTGCGATCATGGGACTATCCAATAAATACTCTCCCATATTTAGTTTAATATTATGGCACATCCCTGAACAATTTATGGTACATCCATTTACACTCATTACTTGAAACTATGGTGTTGTAAATACAAAGCAATTGAGAAGTTTCGTTAATTTGTAATTGATGAAGTTATTGATACTACCAAAATCAATCAACACTATTACATTTTTCTTTTAGATATATCCTTCTATCTTGAGGGCTTGTGGTGTACTCATGTCGACCAATGCATGACAAGATATTGTTGCTCTTCTAGCTCTAGATCTTGTGATGGTTTTGATTCTTAATCATCTTTCTCTTCACAGTCTATGTAGAATAACTTATTCTAACCACATTTATGCTCCTTGTTGTACTTGTTGTCACAATTGAAACATAGTCCAGTTTCTCTTCTTTTATCCACTTGTTGAGGTGTCAACATTGTCGATTGAGTGAGGTTAGGAGAGGGAACATAGTGCTCTCTATAGTTGTTTGTGACCACTCTTCTACTACCCATATTTTTACTTTCAACTTTCCTTCCCCAACTAAAAGCATGCTCTCGGGATTTAGGTTCCAAGAGATAAACCTCATGTTGGATGCTCTCCTTTTAAGTGCCCATAAAGAGATCCAACAAATTATCCTCTGAAATGTTCTTTACCCTGAGACTTAGTTTTTGGAATTGTTGAATGTGTTTTGTAATTGGACCTCTTTGCCAAAGATTTATCAATTGACTAAACAATGTATTGCTCTTAATATCTCCATAATGTGTTGTCAATTCATTCATAAAAATGGACCAAGAGACAATAGAATCTTTGTTTCTTTCACAAATCCATTGATACCAGACAAATTGATCATATTCTAAATACAAAGATACTAGAGTTACCTATTCTTAGGTTGGCACTTGGCGTAGATCAAAGAATTGCTACATCTGGAATATCCATGTTATAGGATCTTTGTCATCAAACTTCCTCATATCAATCTTACGAATTAAGTAGTTCATTAGTGCCGCATTGAACCATCGATGATGTGGGGATCTTGAAATGATGAATAATCATGATTCTAGGACTCAATCCTTATTTCTTCTACATTTGCATGATTTCCTTGTGTCTTGATATCTCCTTTAGATAGTCTCTCATCTAGTGTATATAAGAACATGGTAGACATGGACTTTTGCAATTCTTCTATCTTCTTTTCCATATGTTTCTGATTTTCATCCATCTTGTTTTCCATATGTTTATGATTTTCATCCATCTTGTTTTCTATATTCTTTTCCCTCTGTTTCCCATTTTCATCCATCTTTTTTTCCACCTCTTCAATCTAGTGAAAAATTTCTTATCTTTCTTCTTGAGTCATGATTGAGCTCTCTAGAGGTTTAGTTGGTGAAATAAATTTTGGAACATCCTTTGGATCCATGTGAGAAAATAATAATTCTCCTGTTTTTCCTCTTTATCACAAATTTTGAATTGCCAAAAATAGATCTTCCTGTCAAAAGTTATGTCAATTGTAGGTTATGTACCTTTCAAACCCTAATTTGGAGATTATATGAATGGTCAATATTTTTCCCGATGTATCTCTGAAATTGGAACTCTCTTGAGTCTTAACTTTCGTCATGTTGTACTATGGTATGTCTTCTTAAACACTTGAAAATTTCATAATCTAAAACTTCACCTAAAAAAAATATAACACAAATTCTCAAATGACTCGTTTGAGACTAATTTCAGGATTAGTCAAAAATCATGACTTCCACAAGATATATCTCATAAATTAAAATGATTCAAAACCTGAAAAAAATCCAAACAAAATTCGTGAAGTTTCCTTGGTATTCTAAAAATTTAAGAATCTTAAACGTCACCGAAAAAATTTATAGTAAAAATTCCAAGATGACTTTCAAAATTGATTTCAGGGTTAGTCACAAACCCTATCTTCCATAGTTTATATCTCTTAAAGTATAATGAACCAAATCCTGAAATTTTGACCACATGTACCTTGATATGTCTCCTCAATCACCTGAAACTTCCATTATATGAAACTTCGCAGAAAGAAAAAAAAATAGCAAAATTTCCAAGATGACTAATTTAAAAATGATTTCAGGATTAGTCACAAACCCTATCTTCCATAGGGTATATATCTGAAAATATAACAAACAAGAACTTGAAATTTTGACCACCTATACGCGAATATTTCTCCTCAGTCTCCTCAAAATTTGGTTGTCATAAACTTCCTAGATTAATTTTTTTTTTAAATTATATCCAAAATCCCAATATGTGTTAATTGAAAGAGAAAAAACCTAGGATTGTAGTCTCTAATACCAAATGTCACGCAACAAATACCAAAATAGCCTGAAATAGAGAGAGAAGAAGCTCCAAGCCTTGAGAAATAGATATAAGAATGAAAGATGATATGATTCTAAAATTAGGTCTCCTTAGTGTATATATAGGAGACAAATGGTTCAATTGCAATAAAAGGGTCTAGCCAACAACAATAATATAACAATAGAAATATAACTCACAATATAGGGCTTTACAAGGGGTTTTATGATTAACATGGGGCTTTGTTTAAGGCTTAACATATGGGATCTCCAATATTGTGTTGAATTTTTGGTCCTTAGACGTCATTAAAAGTTAAATTTATGGTACCTAGAGGACATTATGAGTGATCTGATTAGTTTTTTGCACCTCATAATTGTGATACCACGGTTTTGAGTCCCCAGATTAATAATGTATTTCTTTTACTCATGCAAGGTCGAAGTGCCTAGAAATGTAATACTTTGAATATATTAATAAAATACATTGTAGGCTACAAGACGGACAAGGACAAAGATAGGGGGCTATGATTACACGAGAGAGGGGGCTAAAGGAGCTAAGTCCTTTTATTATTATTTATTCACCCATCTTGGTTTTAGTCGGGAAAAGGTGGTTACATGAACTTCTTGGGGAAGGGCATGTGGTGTTTTATCGCATATAATTATATCAACCTCGTTTTTGGTGGTTTGTCAGATTCTTCATTCATTTTGTTCCTCATTTCATTTGTGTAATCACTCATTTTCATTATTCATCACTCATTATTATTCGTTCCTCATTCATTATGGCTCTTGGTCTGGGCATGGGAAATGAATTATGGGAGGAAAAGAGTCATTGTTTGTTGGCTTTGAATAATTGTTGATTATTCCAGAAAGGAATGGATGCATGTGTGCATGAGAATAATGGCAATTAAGAGAGAACTGTCCACATCTCAGAATCCTTGGAGTTTCCAGCATCAATATTTCCTGACCAGTATCACTGGAGCCCTGGAAAAGAAGTGGAACAATGTAAGGAACTACATTGCAAAGAAAGGGGTTCATTTCTTTGGGTTGTGCAAGTTGAAGGGGAAGAGAGTTCGTAAACTAGAATTGTTGTGTAGTTAGGAAAACTGTGAGAGCTCGATAGTTGGTTGTGTCTTAGAGACGACCTAGGACACATCCTTGTAGATTCATAGCCTTGGCTTAGGGGTGACCTGTTGTTGAGAGATAGAAGAGCAATGTCTATAGTTGGGTGGAATGTTCGACAGCAGCAGCCAGTTGGTGAATATTTATTTCAAAAGATAAGCGCTCTGTATGTTTTCTATGTAATTTATATTTCGTTATGTATTTATCATCTCTGATATGTATTCATATTGTGCATGCTTGTTACTATTGTGCATGGCATGTTGATCATTTATTTTATGGTTTAGCATGTTCTTGTTAATTATATGCATTGGGTTCATGTTTTTAATTAATAAAACATCGGTATCAGAAATTCGCAATTTTCCCAAGAAGGCGAATTTAGAGGTACTCGAGCAGTGGATACATTACAATTTGTACCCAGACCAAATCTTTTGGCTTTATTGGTGACAGGTGCGTCACAGATTGGTATTAGAGTTGTAAGTTATAACACCGGGCCTTCAAGAGCCTGCTACAAGACATAAGTTATTGAGTGAAATTATTTGCTACGGGACAACGTCGGAGGGGAGAATTTGCTAGTTTAGCGTTGTCATGATCACCATGGAAACCATGTTCAAGTGATTCCTCATGGCCATAGATTTCCATCGAGCTCTCATTTGCTCGATTTGGGCTCGATTTTTGGAACCAAGAGAATGTATCTTAATAGGACTTTGCATTTCACCCCAGAGCACAATGTTCCTTCAGTCGTCCATGTTTGAGTTTGCCTACCTCATCTCCCCTTGCATTATTGGAATGAAGAGACTATGAGGCACATTGGGAACTCTCTTGGTCGATGCATAGATAGATCTGAAACCAAAGACAGTATGTTTGCATGTACAAGGATATGCGTAGAAGTATCCCTAGAGAAAGGGTTGTCGGAAGCACAAGCTTTATGACATTTGTTTATTTTACACAAATTTGTAAGGCCAAAAAAATATATATCAAAACATTAGAACCACAAGCAAAAATACATGATACATTAATGTTTAGCTAAACAACTCTCATGAGGAAGAAATTGCAAACCCATTACTATTGTGCAGGCCCTTATGGAATGCTTACCACTGTCAAAATAATTCCCCTGCAGTTCTCCATTACACATGGTTGTAATACAACGCTTGGCACCCTTGGCAATGGAATCATAAGCCTTCCTTACTATTAGCTCTCTTCTTCTCCCTTGCTTCAGTCTTTGGTTGCAATCTCTCGACCAATCAACCCATCTTTCATTGTTGCAGTTATGTCATTATTCTTCTTTACAACATACAATTACGAGCAAACTAACCAATTAAGTTACAACATAGATGTTATTGGAACACATGCTTGTTTGTGTTCTACGAGGCATCCAATGTGCATTCACTAGACAACGTGGTGTTAACTACCAATTTCACGATAGTATGAAGGGGGCATCTTTTTTGACCTCAATCAATCAAGACGAAAACCGACTAGAAAATCCAATCAAGGTTTTCCTTGGGTACCCATCTCACACAAAAACCCAATCCAAAAACTAAGCACTTATTTTACTCAACAATTGGACATGTTCCTTGCTCAACCAATGCTCCTCTATTTTGGTTTTGGTTTCTTAGCATATGACTCATCTCTTTGCTTGGTGATATGACTCATCTTTGCTCAATCATATGACTCGCCCTTTTCCTTAGTGTTCAAGAAGTGAATAGGCTAACCCTTTTGTTAAGAAAAGGTTGCATTTCTTTATCGAACAAAGACCATCAAGAAAGATAGTGTTCTTTCCTTTGCTCAACAAGAAAATACTTAGTTATATCATTATTTATCGATCTCCCTTTGCTGAGTGAGGCAACTAGTTCTTTATTTAAGACTTCGATTTGTTCCCTTTGCTCGGTCCCTAGAGTTCCTAATAGCTACTCTCTTTGTCGAGCATAGTCATCCCTCTATCATCAAGCATAAGTCATTGAGCATTGTTGTATTACATCCCTTTCCTCTATAAAGTGACCCTTTGCTCGATGACTTGAACTTAGCCAAAATTTCACCTTTTATCAGTCTCCAAACTCAATGTGCCACAGAATTAACCACTTTGAGATTCCATTTCAGATTAGATATGGTGTCAAGGCATCTAGAAATTCCAAACTTATTCTAACTCCAAATTCCTTGCATGGTTGGTTCTCGATAATATACTAGAAAATAACAATAAGTTACATCATTGTATTTACATACGTATGTACTGTGGCTTACCACAAACCTCAATCAGTGAAGCATGTTACGTTATGTTATGTGAAGGGTCATCTAAGCAATTCTCCTTCAACACAAATATTGTTGATCTCATCCTAATAGTTTTATTTGTTAGTGTGAAGAATGTAATGCATATAGTGTTCATATTGTAGGGAACCAATAGATGGGAAGACAAGTTTAAAAATTCCACAAAGGATTTAAATCACCAATCAAATCATTGCTCAAATGAACGTCACGAAATGTAGCCAATTTACCTTCAAGAAAACCATACTTGATTGTTTAATTTGGGCATTTTTCAATTATGAATTATCTTGTCATACCTGTTATCCATCAAGTTGCACTAGCTGAATTTGAAGATGAGTCGCCCAAGACTGAGCAGACAGATGTTCAGAAGTCAGAGTTCACAAGTTCAGTAGGTCTTTCAAAAGACCACGTGTTCTGCATTTCCATCTCTCCAGAGGCATTGTAATATATGACCTGAGCATGAAATATTGTAAAAAATTATTGGCCACCTAAGACCTAGGTACGAGCATGTACTCTAGAGTGTTTTTTTCACTTGTTAATTATTTTTTGCCTACCTTATTGGGCGATTAATAATTTCTAAGTTTTTTCACTCAAAGATTGACTCCAAAGCTCGAGTATGTGTTGGTGGTTAAGCATTGGCATGGTATAACCAATGTCTAGTGTCTAAATGTTTATGAGTTCATGTTAGGTCATGTCTATTGAGTCATATGGAAGTTGCGGCTAACTTTGATAGGTTTTTTTTAATCTTTTAGTATAATGATAAATTTCCTGCAAAAAAAGAAATTTTTAATTGTAAGTCAATATATTGTAAAAATATGGCATCAATCATTGTCAGAGGCCATATTTATGCTAGTTTTTCAAGCCAAAGTACCATGTCAACCCTATTTCCCTTCTATCGAAACAAAAAAATGATTTTTATCACTAAAAAATGAATTTATCTGGAAAATGGGTCTTTTAATTAATTCCCTATATTTTAGGGAAACTAGGGAACATGTTGGAAACATGCTTTTTCTTTGTCCCCATTCAACTAGAAGCTTGGGCGAGTTCACTAAATAGGGAGGCGACTTCACTAGGGTGGCATGGCATGGAGGAGATCCCACTGAAGGGACTCAACCCCACTTAGCATATGTGGTGCACTTAGAAGGGATGGCGCACATCCCAAAGTTACCAACGCGCCCTCACACACGAGTTCACCTCCCTTCACTACACTCCATTTCCTCTCCATTCCACACCTCTCCCACCTCACTCATGTACCACTCCCCTTAACCTATGTGCCACTCCTTCATGACTTGTGCATCCCCTTTGGAGTTGTCACCCAACTAGCTAAAAAGCAAGGTCAACCCCTCTTCATTGTGTAGTTGGAGTTTTGGGAAGACGTTATCATTGTAATGTATCATATTTTTTCTATTAAAGATTGAATAAAAGGCTTTGGAGATCTATGAAGGCATGTTCCAATGTGTGAATGTCAAAAGTTGATGGTGCTACATTCATGAGGTGATATCTTTTAACTTACTTGCATTTGTTTTGTTAAGATTTGGCTTAAGAAGAATATTGTTCTACCATAGGGTTGAATTTGTAAAGCTTGGTTGCATGTGCAAATTCTACAATTCATTTGCTTGAGAGTCTTTTCCATTTCATAAAGGCTTCGATTAACTAATATGTTTTGTATGAGATCTCTTGTACGTGTTTCCAAATTTTAACAAATTGATGCACGTATTCTTGGATTAAGCACCTTTTGCTTGGAGATGTGGATGGCTTTGGTTACACTTTCCGCAAGCTCCAAGATCTAGAAGCAACATAGTTCCTCTTCACAACTTCTAAGACTCCATTGCCCAAGTTCTCTTTCTCAGCGAGTTGTATCTTCCTCTATCACTCAAAATTTCCTTTAAAAATTGGTTTTCCTTTGGTTACTAGTTTGCATGCAAGGAGGTATCTGATTTGATTTAGATAAATTATGTCCTAAATCTGTTGCATGCAGTTGTTAAGATCAGATCTAAAGTTAATTGAAAGAATATTTACTTGTATCTAGATCTAATCAATATTTCACTTTATTTTAGCCAATTTTTCATAGTATAATTTCAAGGCTAATAGTAGGCAGATCTGTGTGAGCTTTCAATTTATAAATTTTGCAATTATAAAGTGCTTTATTTGTTGATTTTAAATCAGTCCAAAAGACCCTAAGGAGGCTAGCTTTCTAGCTCTCATTCCTTATTTAATTTTGCTTGCTTTAGCCTAGGTTTGCTCAGTTAAATTTTGCCCTTTTTTGGAGTTGACCAAAGACACTCCCCAAAGTGTTTTTGGCCATCTTTCGAGATTAATAGCTTGTTGTTTTCACGCAGAAGTTACAGGTACAAGGGGAGGCTCCACCCAAATTTCAAAGTTTAAACCTCTTTCAGAACCCCTTGATGTCGTCGGGAACCCCCTAGTCCATTTTTTGACTTTAAAAAGGCATTTTAAGCCTTGATCTCGCATTATAAAGATCATGTGCATCCAAAACAAAAGTAGTGTAGAGTTGTAATAAAGTTTGAGACCCACAAAGCTCGTCTCTCATCGTTTCCTCTGCCCTTGGGGGGAAACCGGTTTTTTTTTTCCTTTCTTGCTTCAGGGTTGCTTCCCGTGTCTTTTCTTTTTTTGTTAGTGTTAACTTTGCATAAAAAGATAAAATCAACTCAAAATCACTAAATTGAAGTCCTAAAATCAACTACAAAGTTTTAAGTTTGCTTTCATAGAATACTAATTGTTAGTTTCATTTTTTGCAAAATATTGGAATACACCCAAATTGTTCAACCACATATGCAATACTACTACTATGCTCAAGTGGCTCTAGGGACCTAGAAACAGATTTGAGCAATGCATGCTAGTGTAATTAGGGAAATCTCTTGGTTGTGTTATTCATCTAAGACCTCTATCATGGGTGGAGTGTGTTAAGTCAGGGGAAACTTTGAGATCGAGGTTCTCTCCCCGTTGGACCTATGGCACACCCGATCGGTAAGTCTATAAGATTGGTGAATAACAAACAAAAATGTCACATTCACTTTTGCACACAAAGAGTGGGGACCCTGACTTCAATCCCCACTTCACGGATTCAAAGACTTTTTAATATCCCAAATTCCCTAAATAAAATCCTCAAGATAAAATTAGCGCGGCAGATTCATCACATCACATTTATTTTTATCTAACACTAGACTATATTTATTTATTTATTTATTTATTGTCATATTATCTATTGATTTAAAGTTATGTGGTGAATGATTAATGTTTATGGGTTTTTTCCACAGATTGTATCATTTGATTAATTTATGTTGTTATTTTTATCTTATGTTTCCAAATAAACTCCTAGATTAGTTTTTTCTTTTTAGTTTCAGTAGAGTAGAAGCCTTAGATTATTTTTCATAGAGACTACCCACTTTGGCTTCGCTAGGAGTTGGCCTAGACGAAGGAGTTGAGGATCAGGTGACACCACCTTGACTCGAAACTTACCCCCAAGGACACAACAAGTGGATTGAAGATTTTGTCCATGTTAGCCCGAGTGTGTATAGGCGGCAGCATTTTTGGCATCTTTGTCGTGGATAAATCTTTCTATTCCCGGAATACGACTGTTTGTTTTCCTTTTTGCCATTTTACTTTGTTTGGTGCTTCTTGTTTGTTTAGAATAAACTTGATCAACTGGCGACTCCACTTCAAAATAATTTGACAAAGTATTCTGCAAGAAGGAACTCACGGTTTGTTTAGCTTCATCCTTAAACCCGAAGGTGTTTTTGGAGGAAGTTAGCCAAGCTTTCTTCTTGTAGGATCCTTAATAATTTTGGGGTCCCAGACCATTTCTGTTAGACTTTTCTTTTTTTCTATTAAGTCTAGTTTAGAAATGGATATCTTTATAAACCTATTGATTTTTCTGCAATACGTGGTTATCCACATTTGATTCCAGAAAAAGCAATTGAAAATTTGTCTTCTTTTCAAAGTAATAATATTGTTGATGCTAGATGTCATGTTAAGAAGATTTCCCTTTGCTTTAATGAACGGTGTTGTAATGCCTTACATGAAGATGTGGGAATGAAATTGTTTATCTTATCTTTTGATGATGATGATCTTGATTGGTTTACAGAACTTAAGGATAAACATGTTAGAACATACAATGGGTTGATTAATGCTTTTATGGACAAATGGAAGGAGAAGAAACCTCCAGATATAAAAAGGTCAATTCTGATGTTAAGAATGATGTTTCACAAAATTCCGATCAGAAGTTTAAAGAAGTCATTCAAGCCATGCAATTTATCTATGCAAAACAGTTAAAGGCCATGGAAGCTCGTCTTGCAAAGGCAGAGGCTTGTATTAGATATTCAAACCCTATAGAGCCAGAGCTTCACAGCGAACAAGAAAGGGAATTTCACCTGGAAATTTCATAAAAGCCTATAGATGAGTCAGTAATCAATCAAGAGGAAACAAAGGATTTTGAAATTGAAATGATTGAATATCCAGATAATTCAAATCCCTGCCCTCCTCTCGAGGAACCCATTTCCTCAGAAATAATATTTGACAATTGTGATGATCTTGAAATAAACAGTGAAGAAGATTTCTTGATAGTTCCAGTTCCAGTTCCAATCTCTCAACCATCAGATGACTTGATGACAGATAATGGGAAACTGGAAGATAGCTTCAATTTATCAACTCTAGATCATTATGAGCAGTGGTTACCCTTCCACCATGGCAGTCCAATGCAGAGCCTCATTAAAGATCTACAAGGCTTACCAAAGTTTAAAGTTTGGTTGAATAAAGAAAAACACATGTTTCTTGGGTGGTTTATTCCCAAGAAAAACTCCAAGTTCATAAAACTTGCAAAACAATCTTCAAAGAGTCATCTCGGACAGGGATTATTCATACATCTTAGCTCTTGTTTCGTCCATGACATGGTTGGTTCATGCAAGATACCAGATATAATAAATACGCAGAACAGAAATAAAATGCTAGAAATGGCAGAATAACAGTAATATAACCAAGATAATCTCCACAATAACACAGAAATAATATGAGAACAACAACTGAAATAGCACTTTGATTCAGAAAGCAATGTTCAAAGGACTCTTCGAGGGGGCAACCTCCATTCGAGCAGCGCTCTGTTACAATAATCTCCAAGCTAGGGTTTTCATACCCTCGACCCTTATTTATACTAAATATGTCTATTAAGATAAGCATCTAGAGGAAGATCCTTCTAGAAGTAGAAGCTTCTATTAGGTATTCTTACATCCGTCTTATTCTATTTTATTGAAAGCCCTTATTAATATTGACCTTTATTACATCCGAATACATTGATCTACCTATGTGCGGGTTAGGACCTTAACATGTCCGCCCCCTTAAAAACAGCCTTGTCCTCAAGGCTTGAGATGTGGAAACTGCTGCA